>PVJA010003964.1:49890-90238 GCA_004027025.1 Myocastor coypus | reverse complement strand
ATCTGTATAATTCTCATTTTCTTCCATGATAGTGTCTTCTGTATTTGGTTTGGGTGGGCACGGGTCCTGAGATTGCCTCCTACTCCTTGTTGTTATCATTTTGTATGGAAGTGACCTCTGCACTTTGGTGGTGTTATGCTGTGTCTATGGGCGTTTGGTCTGGAGACTCCAAGGTGGTTCTTCTACAGAGGTTCCTGACACTTGTGTTGGGGCTCTGGCTGCTAGCTTTTGTGAATCCTGGCGGATGTGGTCTATAGGTGGAGGTGGAGCTTTGGGATTGAATAGTCCTGGTAGGCTCGTGGACCAGATCGGTTGCCAAACGGGCTATTTGATGGGTTCGGTGCTGCAGCTTGGGCTGGAGGGGTTCCAAAAAAAAAAAGGGGGTTGGGGGGAAGGGAAGGCAGGCCAAGGATCCTGACCCAGCCGGCGCGTGGGCTCAGCTCCCAGCGGTGCGGTTTGGGTCTGAGCTGGAACAGGAAGTTAGTCGCGGAAACGCAGAGGCGGGGCAGAGGGGCGCAGGGAGCTTACCCGCGGCGGGCGCACAGGCTCAGCTCCCAGCTGTGCGGTTTGGGTCTGGCTGGAACAGGAAGTTAGTCGCGGGAACGCAGAGGCGGGGCAGAGGGGCGCAGGGAGCTTACCCGTGGTGGGCGCGCAGGCTCAGCTCCAAGGTCTCACTATGTAGTTGGGGTTGGCTTTGAATCATCTAGCCCACGCTAGCCTCAAACTAGTGATCTTGCTGCTTAAATTGAGTTCTCAATTATATGCATTTGCCACCATGTCTAGCTAAGTTTTTCTTCTTACTTTTTTTTTTTTTTTTTTTTTGGAAGGGTCTACAGGTACAGGGTGTTCAGAGTCTCACTACTAGATCCGACTCATAGTGATCCGCCTGGGATGATAGGCATGCTACCACACCTAGTCTTAATTGCTGTCTCAGCATGCCCCTGGGAGTGGGGCCAGCACTGCAGAATCCCTGGCCCCTGTGCCTACTTGCAGGCACTTTAATCTGCTGAGCTATTTGGCCAGCCCTTCTTTCTATTTGGTACGGGGTCTCACTATGCAGCTTGGCCTCCTAGTGATCCCCCTGTCTCAGCCTCCCAAGTGTGCACCACCAACTCCAGTTTCAGTGGCTGGCTCAGTGTCCAGGCAGGCACAGCATGTGGTACCCGAGATCTAGCCAGGTCCTTGAGTTTGCCAGGCAGGGTCTTAGACCACTGAGCTATCTCCTCAGACCAATTTTTCTTATTTTTATTTATTATTATTAATATTATTATTTTGGTGGTACTGGGCATTAAACTTAGAACTTTTGCACTACCTCCCTCTTACATACTGAGAAAAGTCAACTGCTAAATGGCCTCAGCTGTATTTAGACTTGCAACACTCTTGCCTCAGCCTCCCAGAATGCTAGGATTTCAGATGTGTACCACCTTACCCCACTTTTTTTTTTTTTAAATAGATAATACATACAGAAGATATTAAATGAGGTTAGATGAATCAAGTGTACAAAATCTCGATGGTTACTGGGTTTAGGTATGGACATATGGGAGCTCAGGATACTGTTCTTGTACTTTTATATAGTTCTGTCTTTTTTCTTTTTTTCTTTTTTTTTGTGGGACCAGGGTTCAAACTCACGATCTTGCACTTGTCAGGCAGCCACTTGTGCCACAGAGCTATCTCCTCAGCTCCAATGTATAGTTCTGAAATTTATAACAAAAAATTAAAAGCTATAGCTATAAAGAGAAATAGCATTTTAAAAAAAAATTTTTTTTTTTTTTCTTGTTTCAGAACTTTTGCTTGTTTACTTATTTTTATGGCAGGCTCAGCCTGCCCTGAGGGCAGGGCTGGCACAGCATGTGGTGCTGGGGATCCAACCACGGTCCCTGCAGCTGCTTGCAGGTGCTTTAGACCACTGAGCCATCCTGCCGGGCCGAGAAATAGCATTTTAAGACAGAAAAATTTAAAGAAGTAGAAGTTATTTACACTTAAAATACTTAAGAAATTTACTTAAAATAAAGCATTTTAACTAAACTCAAATAAGACGATCCTATTTCCTTCTATTAGTTTTTGGTTTTTTTTTTTTTTTTTTTTTTGTGTGTGTGTGTATCATTAAATTATAACTAATAAATTTCTGTGCTGTTAAAAGATAAATTACCTGTTGTCAATAATCATTACACAGGAGGGTGGAATCCCCAAAACATCACAGCTCTGCAAAAGTTCTTTCTTACGAATACTTCCTTGATTGTAGTAATTTCCTAAGGATAATAAACATAGTGGTAGATTTAACAGAGAGTGATCTGTTTGCTCATTTTTATTCCATCTTCTTCCCTAAAGAATTTAAGTTACCTGAAAAATGTGTGATTATGACAGAAAGTTGAAGAAAATACAATACTTAAGGTCATAATAAGATATCTCCATTAAAAGGCCACCAACAGTATACTCTTTGGAATTACTATTTAGTGTTTCCCTATCTATCTACATTCTGATCATATGCCAGAGGCAGCATGGTACATCTTGGAGTTAGATTTAGGGTTGACCCTTGCATAATTCTTCAGGATAATTGGAGTTTTCACGCTTTTAGTTTGGGTTCCTTTAATATTAAGTCCAGGGCTGGAGGTAGCTCAGCAGTAGACAGCCTGTAGACAGGATGTGTGAGGCCATGGGTTTGATCCCCAGCATCATATATACAAACACAAAAGTCTTCAATTAACTTTTTCAGTAGTTTTTTGAGGTGGGGTCTCTCTGTGTAATCCAGGCTAGCCTTACAAACCTCCTGTCTCAGCTTAACTGCTAGGATTACAGGTGTGTATCATCACGCCTCAATTCTATCATCTAATATTTGTTCTAAGAGGGTGTCATCCTGCGTTCTATAGCAAAATATGTAAGAACCATTTAGAAAAACATCCTCCTTAGAAGAGTTTAGCAATCAGCATCCCATTTGTACCTAAGAGAGCTTATATATATTTTTTCTCTAATTGTTGGACTGCCAATTTAAGTTAACCATCCAGAAGAGAAGCTTAATGATATTATTCTCTATAAGTTAGGCACTTGAGCTTAACATCATTATTTTTCTGAATATCAGATGCCTTAGACATAACATGAAACAAGTATTTTCCATCAATTGTTGATAATCTAAACTTTAAAATCCGTATAGAATGAAAAAAAATATCCTTATAGAATGTAAAAAACAAAAAACAAATACACATTGTTACACAGATATTTTTGAACTTAACCATTTAGCAAATTGTAGCATCACACTTTCATGGTCTTTTTTTCTTGTCTCATATTTTATTAGCTTTTTTTTTTTTTTTTTTTGTCTTTTTGAGACAGGGTCTCGTTATGCAGTTGAGGCTGGCCTTGAGTTCACTTTTGTAGCCCAGGCTGGTCTCGAACTCGCACCAGTCCTCCTGCCTCAGCCTCCCAAGTGCTGGGATTACAGGCATGCGCCACCACGCCCGGCAATAAGATGGTCTAGACATGATATCAGTCTGAGGTGTGGAAACCTGCCACCGCCTCTCAGGACCAGTATACACAACTTTTTTTTTTTTTTTTGTGGGACCAGGGTTCGAACTCACGACCTTGCACTTGCCCAGCAGGCACTTGGGCCTCAGAGCTATCTCCCCAGCCCCTTCTATTAGCTTTATTCGTTCTTTCTTTTTGACTTTTAAGCAAACGTTTACTTGAGAGAGAGTATAGCAATAAATGATATTACATTAGAAGCAGTGCATAATTAGAAGACCATACTGATAGGCATTGCAAGCATGGTTTTAGTATTATACATTGTATCCTCAGTGTATTTGCTTGGTTCACAGATATCAGTATATATAGTTAGTCCGGGTGCAAGTTCTACCTATTACCTGCTGGTTTCAAAAACCTGTTGGAGAATTTTAGCTCAAGTCAACAGCCCCCAGTAATGCCAGATGAGCTGATAATCCACTACTGTTATGGACTATTGGCCTAATATACTGCTACTTTCTCCTTGTGCAATGAAAAGAAAGATCTGTACTAATAAGGTTTAAGCAAGAAATCATGCCTACATCTTTTTTTTTTTTTTTTTTTTTGTCTTTTTGAGACAGGGTCTTACTATGCAGTTGATGCTGGCCTTGAGCTCACTTTTGTAGCCCAGGTTGGTCTCGAACTCGCACTGATCCTCCTGCCTCAGCTTCCCGAGTGCTGGGATTACAGGCGTGTGCCACCACGCCCGGCTTGCATCTTTTATTTTGAACAACTACAATGAAGACAATATTATGGAATGTATTTATTGTAAAAATGAATAATAATAAAAATAAATTCAAAAAAGAAAGCTTATATATTTTTTACTTTCCTAACACATACAATATATTATATATAGTTCCTAAGAATACCTCTTGTTTATGTACAGGAATCTGCTGGAGCTTTATAAATAGTAATACAATGAGATTTTTGTCATCACTTAACAGGATGCACACTCATCATGGAGCAGCTACTTAGCTACTACATCCCCAATTAAATTTTCCTGCAAATAATTTTGTGTGTGATTTGTGCAAGTTACTTGACTTTCCCGAGCCAGCTTCTTCACCTATAAAGTGGAGATAATGGCTCCCTCCTATGGCTTTTGGATTATGAGAGAATATGTACAAAGCACCTAACTAGGCACTCTTAGTTTTCTCTTTCCTTGACATCTTTATTTTACTTCCTGCTTCCTCATCTTCCTTTCTCTCTGAATTACAATTCATCTTTGACATTTATCTAGATCAAGTGTCAAATACTTCTGCTTTTCCTGGCAATCAATTAATGTGACATAAGTACGAATGTTTCTCCATGATCACATTATTAATTTTGAATTGTCCTTGACCCAAAAGATCATGGTTTCATTCAGCTTTGCGGCATCTCCAATATCTACTACGCTGAAGGACTGACCAGAGGCTCAGGTATCTCAGAGAAAAACTTCAACCTTTCTATGGGTTACTCTAGTGCTAGCTTTAAACTGAACCCAGATAAGAGACAGTCATTACACTGTATCCACTAAAAGTACTAACCATATAAAGAATGTAGGGGCCAGGGAGATAGCTCCATGGCACATGTGCCTGCCTGGCAAGTATAAGGTCATGAGTTCGAACCCTGGTCCCGAAAAAAAAAAAAAAAAGAATGTAGACAAATGACTAAATGACTGTTTTTCTATTGTCCTATCATAATGATTTATTTTTCCATTTTTTAAAAAATCAGATGGAAGCTAAAGTCAATTTTGAGACAGACATTATATTTTAGGTTCATTTCAAACCCATACAGTATCCTCTGTCACGTATTGTGTGTGCCATGGTTATTTGATCTTTGGTGATAAAGAATCCAGTATATATATTTATGAACAATTCCCAATTTTAAAATCTATGATTATGATTCTTAGAAACTGCTTAGAATTTACTGCACTGTGCTTTAATCAAGGAACTTAAAACAGGTTAAGAAGTGGAAGTCAAAGACCCTTTGGTCTATTTTCATGAAATTTGGTAAATATGTAGAAATTCAACAGAAAGGTTTTTTTTTTTTTTTTTTTTTTTTTAGCAATACTGGAAATTGAACTCAGGAGCTCTGCACTGAGTTTGACCCCCAACCCTTTTTAATGTTTTAAGTTTTGAGGCAGGGTTTCATTAATTTGTCCATTCTAGGCTCAAAATTGTGATCTTCCTGGATCAGCCTCCCAGAGTGCCAGGATTACAGGTGTGTGCCACTACAGCAAGCTCCTTTAGCAGCTTTTAACTGATACATTCTAGCACACAGTGCACCTGAAAGGTAGAAGGTAATTTTCTAGGATGGAGGAAATGCATTAGAACATCTGCTCTTTATTTGAACACAAAGTTTAATGTTGGTTAACTTTCCATAAAGTACCCACTAGTTATGATTTACAAACTAATAAAATATATATTATATATAAGCATATAAGGAGGACCTTTAGCCGGGCGTGGTGGCTCACACCTGTAATCCCAGCACTCAGGAGGCTGAGGCAGGAGGATTGGTGCGAGTTCGAGACCAGCCTGGGCTACAAAAGTGAGCTCAAGGCCAGCCTCAACTGCATAGTGAGACCCTGTCTCAAAAAGACAAAAAAAAAAAAAAAAAAAAGGAGGACCTTTAAATATGAACATATACATATATACTGGGAATATATGGTCAATTTTTTTTTGTGTGTGTGTGGTACTGGGGATTGAGCTCAGGACCTTGCACTTGCCAAGCAAGTGCTTATTCCATTGAGCTATCTCCCCAGCCCTTGAAAATTTTGACCTAAGAATGTAACCAAAGAATTTTGAAAAATCACTATTTTAGGAAATAGGACTAAGGGGATTTCTACATATTTCTTCACACAAAAATATATTATTTGGGCATGTACATAAATTCATGTATAATTGCATGCTCAGAGGAGTTTTCCAAGAGCTAATACTTCTCATTCATAATAACCACATTCCACATTTAAAAGAAATTAAAGTCACTTTGTAAAGACTCAAATTTATATACTTCAGTGTTATAACTGTAGAAATTTTATTTTACCTAAAAATTTTAATTTTAACTGGTAACAGATTTACACAGCTTAAAAAGCCAAAGAAATAAAACTAAATAATTATAAAAGCCCTACTTTGACCCTTTTATTCAGTTTCCTACCTGGAAAGTTTTGTTAGAATAAGGTATTATAGTTCCAGTACCGGTGGGACATCTACTAACTACATGAATATGGAACACTTGCTTAAGAGTCTGACTTTCAGAAATGCTACCAAATTTTTTCTTGAGTACATCCAAGTAATTGGAAAACATATTGGAAGACAAAAGGTCTAGCTGGGCATAGTCTTGATTCCTGCAATCCTTGGTTCATGTATAGCTTTTCCCTATAATCTTAGCTACTTGGGAGGCTGAGGTTGGGGGGACTTGTAGGACTGAGGCCAGTCTGGGCAATTAAGCAAGACTCTTAAAAAAAAAAAGTAAAGTAAAATAAAAGAGATTAGGGAGGTTGCTAATGGTACAGCATTTATCTAACATTTCCAAGGCAATGAGTTCTATGCTCAGTATCACAGAAACAAAAAAGGATGGGGGAAGAAAACAAGTAAAACAGACTAAGCTTCTTCTATAGAAAGAGGAAAGTTTAGATTCTGTGTCCAAGTATATTCAGATAACAGAAGCCACATAAAATATTTACAATAGCAAGAATTTTTGGGCTTTTTTTTTTTTTTTAAACAGGGTCTTACTATGTAGCCCAAGCTGGCCTTGAACTTATAGTGATCCTCCTGCCTCAGCTTGGGGAGTGCTAGGATTAGAGGTATGTGTCATCATGTTAGGTTTAAAATAGTAAGATTTTTTTTTTTTTTCACCAGGAATAGAACTCAGGATATCATGCTTGCTGGATAGGTGCTGCTCCACTGTTAAATCCCTGCCAACAGCAAGAATTTAATGCAAAGATTTCGATGCATCACTGATGGAGGATCTAAAGACTAAACAGGAGACCGGGATGCAATCCAGAGTACAAACTATGAAGAATGACCACTAAGGGTGTCTTATTTTTACTTGTTGCTGGGACAAATACCCGACACTCAAAATGAAGGAAGGAAAGATTTATTTAGCTCACAGTTTGTGGGTATTTCAGTCCATATTTGGCTGGCCCAAGACTGAGTGGAACAGAGCAGAGAGCATCCAGTTCATGGCGGCGGAATAGCAACAAAATGATGGCAGAGGTAGGCAACCAAACAGGGCAGCAGAGAGCAACAGCTCTGTCTATCTTTCTGTCTCTTTATATTGCATTCAGGCTCTCTGCCTTAGGATATCCGCCCTAGACCACACCCATAGTCTCAGCCTTACTCAGACAGATAATCCCATCAGCACTAAAACACATAATCCCAGTGACTCATGAGTCAAGTCTAAATCTATAGAAGTCCCCGCCCAATGACTACATGAGGCTTTGAGGGGACAACTAGACATAAACCATAACAAAGGGGCTGGGGAGATAGTTCTGTGGCACAAGCACCTGCCTGGCAAGTGCAAGGACATGAGTTCCAACCCCTGTCCCACTCCCCCACCCCCCCTGCAGAAAAGAAAAGAAAAGAAAAGAAAAATGACCATTATACTGGGGATACATAGATTAGTGTTTTAGCAACAGCTTAGTATGGTAAAATTTTGAGTTCTATTATATACTCACACCCACACACAAGGAGTAAATAAAAAATGACCACCCAGTCTTTGGTTGGAGAGATAAAGACAGGAGACAGTGTTTCAAAGTTCTGAGACCTAAAACTCTGGACACTGAAACAAGAAATCTGGACCTTTTTCCATCCAGGGCCTACAGAACCTAGCTTAACAAATCATGATTTAGAAATAAAACAAGAATGAAAAAAATGGGCAAAGTGCATAAGTAGGTAATTGCACAAAGAATAGAATACATGGTCATTCAGCAAGTAAAACATGCTTTTTATCATTTATTAACAAAATTAAAACCACTAAGATATTTCTTCATAGCCACTAAGACGGTTATAGTTTTTATTTTTAATTTTTCTTTTCTTTCACTTAGAGCCAGCTCAGCCTGCTCTGGGGGTGGAGCTGGCACAGCATGTGGTGCTGGGGATTGAACCTTGGTCCTAAGCTTTCCTAAGCAGGCACTTTAGACCACTGAGCTATCTCGCCAGTCCCAGATGGCTATAGTTTTTTTTTTTTTTTTTTTCCTTGTTTCAGAACTTTTTTTGTTTGTTTATTTATTTTCATGGCCTGCTCAGCTTGCCCTGAGGGCAGGGCTGGCACAGCATGTGGTGCTGGGGATTGAACACAGCTTTCCTAAGCAGGCGCTTTAGACCACTGAGCTATCCCGCTGGGCCCCTGGCTATAGTTTTTTTTTTTTTTGAGACAGGGTCTCACTGTGCAGTTCAGGCTGGCTTTGAGCTCACTTTTGTAGCCCAGGCTGGTCTTGAACTCACAACGATCCTCCTGCCTCAGCCTCCCAAGTGCTGGGATTACAGGCGTGAGCCGCCATGCCCGGCTATAGTTTTAATTATTTATTTATTTATTGTTTCAGAACCTTTGTTTGTTTATTCACTCATCTTTATGGCAGGCTCAGCCTGCCTCGAGGGCAGGGCTGGCGCAGCATGTGGTGCCAGGGACCGAACCTCGGTCCCTGAAGCCGCCCAAGCCCTCCCAAACAAGGCGCTTCAGGCCACTGCCGGCTATAGTTTTAAAAAGGGAGAATTGCAAGAAAGTTGGGCATGTTGGTGCAGGTCTGTAATCCCAGTGCTCTGCAGGCTCAAACAAAAACGATCATTTGAGACCAACCTGGACTACAGAGTAAGTTCAAGGCCAGCTTATACTACAAATGAGACCTGTCTTAAAACAACAAAAGAAGAAAAATTGCAAGCATTGATGAGGCTGTAGAGAAAGTGGAAATATGGTTGTTTTTGGACAGGAATGTAAAAATGGTACAGCTGCTTTAGAGAATAGGTTGGAGACTCTTTAAAAGTTTAAGCACAGAATTATCATAAGATTTTATTTATTTATTTATTTATTGATTGATTGATTGTCTTTTTGAGACAGGGTCTTCTTATGCAGTTCAGGCTGGCCTTGAGCTCACTTTTGTAGCCCAGGCTGGTCTCAAACTCCTGCCTCAGCCTCCCAAGTGCTGGGATTACAGGAGAGCACCACCATGCCTGGCTTATTTTATTTTTTATTTTTTATTTATTTTATTTTATTTTATTTTATTTTTTTTTGAGGCAGGGTCTCACTATGCAGTTCAGGCTAGCCCCGAGCTCACTTTTGTAGCCCAGGCTGGTCTCGAACTTGCACCGATCCTCCTGCCTCAGCCTCCCGAGTGCTGGGATTACAGGCGTGCGCCACCACGCCTGGCTATTATTTTATTTTATAAAGAAACTTTATTTATTTGTGTTATGGCTGGCTCAGCCTGCCCTGGGGTGGGGCTGGCACAGCATGTGGTGCCAGGGATCGAACAACAGTCCTTACAGTTGCATAAGTTTGCCTAAGCAGGTGCTTTAGACCACTGAACTATCTCACCGGCCCCAAGCGTTTGCAATGCCAAGCTCTTCCAAATGCATGATATGTGCTGTGGGTCTAGCTCAGTGGTAGAGTGCTTGCCTAGATGCACAAGGCCCTGAGTTCAGTTCTTAGTACCACGCACACAAAGAAACAAGGGCCAAAGATGTAACTCAGCAGCACAAGTGCAAGGTCCTGAGTTTGATTTCCTGTATAAAACAAAATAAAAACAAAAATGCAAGACATTTGTTGACTCTTTCTGTCTGATTCTTCTTAGATTGGTACCTACTCTCTCTTCTTCGCACTTGCACCTTTTCCTTTCACTGTTCACAGGTGATTCTGCCACTGTGATTTTTTCTTTGGTTTCTGAAATGATCTCTAAGGTTTCACTAGCATTTCTCTCTCTCCTTTCTTTCTCTCTCTCTCTCCTCTCGTTTTCTTGAGACAGGATCTCACTATGCAGTTCAGGCTGGCCTTGAACTCACTTTTGTACCCAAACTAGTCATGAATTCACACTGATCCTCCTGCCTCAGCCTCCCAAGTGCTGGGATTACAAGTGTGTGCCACCATGCCCGGCTTAGCATTTCTTTTACAGTCTGTAATAGCTATATCAAATCCTTTATTTTAATATTTAAAAGTCTAGCTCTGCCAGGGAGATAGCTCAGTAGAACAGGTCCTGATTTTGATCCCTGGTACCACAAAAAAAAAAAAAAAAAAAAAAGGTTGGAAAAGTAGAACATACTCAATAAAGTAAATAATCACTGAAGTATCAACTTTGTTTTCTTTGACATAGGGTCTCGCTATGTCATCCAGGAGGCTTTGAACTCCTGGGCTCAAGTGATTTTCCTGCCTTAGTATTGCAAGTAGCTGAAGCAGGAGGGTCACAGTGTCTAAGATCAGCCTGCAGATACTGTTTCAATATAAAATTGTTAAATATATGGGGCAATAATATAGCTCAGTGGTATAGCACTTGCCTAACATGATGAAGCCCTGATTCTAATTTCCAACAGTATCACCACCACCACCACCACCACTACCACCACCACCACCACACAAAAAAACCTTCAAATTCTATTTCTTTAGAAATTCCCAGTATACTAGATTAGAAAGAATAGAATTAGACAGATGAGAATAACATTTTGTTTGTATTTTTAAGACAGGATCTTGAAATTGCCATGTATTCTAATCTGGCTTTGAATTCACTATGTAATCCAGGTTGGTCTTAAACTTGATATTCTTCTGCCTTAGCCTCTGGAGTGCTAATATTACAGGGTTTACCACCACACTTTGATAGTTGTAGACATGTTTATATCTAAAACTAATGCATTTGAGCCTGGATTAACATATATCTCAAAAAGGAATTTTTTCTTTCCTTTCTATATTTAGCAGAGGGTCTACAGGGTCTCACTACACATATTGGACTTATAGTGAACTTGCCTGTTTTTCAGCCTCCCAAGCACTGGGATTACATGCATGAACCACTATGCCCAGTCTCATTCACCATCTCAGTGTGCCCCGGGGTCAAGGCTGGCATGGCAGGCTGGGGATGGAACCCCAGTCCCTGTGTCTGCCTAGGCAGGTGCTTTAATCCACTAAGCTATCTGACTGGCCTTTTTTTTGAAGACAGTCTCATTATGTAATTCAGGTTGGCTTGGAACTCATGGTAATCCTCCTGCCTCAGCCTCCCAAGTGCTGTAATATGGAACATATTGAAGAATTATTATTATTTTTCATTCAAAATATTTATTTATTTTGAATTTTAACAATGGTTCTATTACATATTTTCATCATTGGATCAGTTCAGATTAATAGATATAGGCATATAAGATTGATCAAACATTTAAACATTAATGTTGAAGAATTATTAATAACTAAAAATCATTAGTAAAAATAATCTGTTAAATTCTATTTTGGGAAATATGAATCAGCTATCTAGATACTCTTAGCATAGAATATGAGATAAAATGTAAGCATGTAGAATCTATGGTTAAACTGGCAAGAAAGCAAGAGCTATCTTTGAAGGACCAAAATAGCAGGTAAACAAGAACTTGGAGAGGTATAAGGCAGATCCCCTAGGGCACTCTTAAGAATATCTGCATATCTTTGCTGCTCTAAAGTCAGATGTCTAAAACTTAGGAACAAACAAGAGCTGTTTATACAAAGACCTTTGAAAGGAAATACCTTCAGTGGATGAAATAGAAAAAAATCTTCATTCCAGACAGAAATTGTGGGAAATTTCCTAGATTTGGTTCTAATAGGAAGGAAAAGCCCAAGTTGTCCTCGAATTTTCAGGGATCTGAGTGCTAGGCTTATAGGCATGGGTTACCACACCCTGCTCAGTCTCCAGGTTCCTGTTTTTGACACTAGATGTTAATTTAAGAGTATGATGACTATTTCATTTAGCCATTTTTAAATGAGTTGAGAAGTTTAAAAATTATTTTAGGGCCAGGGAAGTGATAATGGGAATCAAACACAGGACGCTGCACATGCTGGGCAAATGCTGTACCACTGAGCTACAATCCCAGTCTCATGCATGTAGTTTTTATTAGTAACAAGTTGAGGGAGGCCTTGGAGTATAGTTTAGTGATACAGCTCTTGCTTAGTATATGTGAGACCCTGGGGTCAATCCCTACCATCACCAACAAAATTTTAATTCTGGGTCCTAAAATTTTGTATGTATATTGAAAATATTAACAAATACATTGCATCTATAATATTCTGCTGATAAAATCTAGATTTCTTTTGTGAATCTTGAAGAAAACTTGCTTATAACTTGACTACTATAGTTGTACTATAAAATATTAATAAAATTAAAAGCAAACAAGGTTTTAGGGCCAGCCAAATAGCTCAGTGGACTAAAGGATCAGCTTAGTTAAGTGCTACGGGACTGGGGTTCCATTCCCATGCTGTGCAGGCCCTGCCCCCAGGGCATGCTGAGTGGGTGAATGAGACTGGGCATGGGGGGTCCCGCCTGTAATTCCAGCACTTGGGAAGTTGAAAACAGGAGAATCACTATGAGTCTGTAGATCCTGTATTTTTAAATACATTTAAAAACAAACAAACAACAACAACAAAATGAGGGGCCCAGGAAATAGATCAGTAGCAGCATAAGCACTTGCCTGGCAAGAGCAGGCCCTGATTTCAGTTCCTGGTCAAGCCAAAAAAAAAAAAAAAAAAAAAAAAAGTGTTTTAACTTGTAAGTACTTGCAGTATGCTTAACCAAACAGAAAAAAGTATTTAGGTCTGAATTCTCGGTAAATATGAAGGATGGTTAATCTTACTATTAATAAAAGATTTTAGAAACAATTTACACAAATTCAGAAACTTATTTTAAAAAAAACTAATGAATGCTAGAGAGAATAATACATCAAGATAAATACTCTTGTGGGCCCGGTGGGATGGCTCAGTGGTCTAAAGCGCCTGCTTGGGAAAGCTTGGGCAAGCTTGGGCAAGCTTGGGCAGCTTCAGGGACCATGGTTTGATCCCCAGCACTACATGCTATGCCAGCCCTGCCCTCGGGGCGGGCTTAGCCGGCCATAAAAATGAGTGAATAAGCAAACAAAGGTTCTGAAGCAAGAAAAAAAAAAAAAAATCTTAAAAAAAAAAAAAGATAAATACTCTTGTTACTACCTGTCAGAATATAAATTGGTATAATGTTTTTGGGGGTGCACTGTGCATGTGAATCCTTAAAATGGCCAATTTAGAAACAAATCCTAATGAAATACACATGGAATAAGGCCAAATACATATATATTTAATAAATATGCTATGTAAGAAAAGTAATATCAAGTAAAAAAAGTAATTTTATAAAATGTGATTTCTGCAGAAAAAGAACAGGAATGACATACAAGCAAATGGGAAAAGAGGTCATGAGCAATTAAAAAAAGGCTTGAGATATAACTTGACACTATAAAATTCACCCATTATATGTGTATCGTTCAACTGCTTCTTTTTTTTGTTTGTTTGTTTGTTTTTTTTGTCTTTTTGAGACAGGGTCTCACTATGCAGTTCTGGCTAGCCTTGAGCTCACTTTTGTAGCCCAGGCTCGTCTCGAACTCACACTGATCCTCCTGCCTCAGCCTCCCAAGTGCTGGGATTACAGGCATGCACCACCACACTCGGACAATTGCTTCATTTATATAGTGAACTAGCACCATAATTAGGCTCTGTGGTCATTCCTTTCTCATTTAATTTTTTTGTAGCATAGCTCAATTATTTTTTGAAAGGCTCCTTCAATGAAAGATGAGTAAACTAAAATTATGTACACAATTACTTTGTAACTGTTTGACTCAACTTGTCCAATTTGGTACATGCATCTTTCTAACACAAACTAGATTTTAAAGCAACAATAAGGTTCTTTGTTACTGTGAGAATCAAGGAGGTATGATATGCATAGGTTCTGTTTGGTACAGTATGTACTGTAAGATCATTATTCTTGCTATTTCTGCAGAAAAAGTTACTATAGAATAACAGCCGGGCGTGGTGGCACATGCCTGTAATCCCAGCACTTGGGAGGCTGAGGCAGGAGGATCGGTGCGAGTTCAAGACCAGCCTGGGCTACAAAAGTGAGCTCAAGGCCAGCCTGAACTGCATAGCGAGACCCTGTCTCAAATAGAAAAAAAAAAAAAAAAAAAAAAAAAAAAAAAAAAAAAAAAAAAAAAAAAAAAAAAAAAAAAAAAAAAAGAATAACATACACAGTCGCAGTTCCCAACGGAAATGCAGGTATGATATGAAACTAATGGTGAGCAACTACTTTTCTGCCTCTTGGTCCTAACGACAGTGGAATACGCAAGTTGCAGGTGTTCCCTAACCCACCTGGGAAGTTGACCCATCTTACCCAGTTTATGAAAAATCCAGAGAAAGGTCCGTCGGTGTATATTCTCTTAGCTCCCTAACAACAGAAAACCCTTTGGGAAGAAGTCGACTGAGATCGGTTAACACACAAATCACTGCAGTCGGTCGAGTTCGCAGTGCCCAGAAAAGGCTTCCTACCTGCAGAGAAGCAGAGCAGGGACACCCGGTGCTTTAAGCGGGCCAAGCCTAGCACGGTGGGAGCAAAGAACATAGCTTCATCGTCTGGGTGCGCAATCACAAGGAGGCTCCGGCTTCCAGCTCCTGGCAGAGTAGCTTGCTCCCGAGTTCTTTTTCGTTCTGAGGAATCCCATACCCAGAGAAAGGTCCATATCAGGACCACAACTGTCGCACACGAGAGGACCAGCACTTCCATGCGGGCTGCGACATTGCGCCTGCGTAGTATCGCAGACAAGCGCCTGCTCTAGCTCCGGTAGGAAAACTGCACCCGCAGAAACTGCGTTCCGCGTTCGAGTGAGTCTTGCCTTGAGACTTTAAAAAAGTGGGGTTTGTTGTCTAACACCGAAGCTTCCCAACATACTATATCGTCTCCATCTTTAGCAGGATTTACAAATCTGATGTCGGCTCGGCTTCACAGCAGAATCGAAGCCCGTGCTCTTCAACTTGAGGCCACTGTCTGACCTTACCGAAATATGTGCTTAAAAGGAAACTTCTAAAAATAAACGCCTACATTTTGTAGAAAAGAGCCTCTGACTCTTGTCCACTCATTTTCTAATTTTTTAACACCTAGCTTTCCTAATTACACTGCTGGCCTGTTACCCACATTAAAGTTTGCAAAACGCCGGAATGCGCCACTTCTCCCTTTTCAGTTTTGAGCTACAGATGAGGAGTATGGGGTTACGGGTGACTGTCCAATCGTTTCGCTCCTTTCACTAGGGGAGGCTCGCCAGAGTGCGGAGTGCACGTCTCCGCCGCGAGGTTACGGCTCCTCTTAGGAGTTATTACAGATTAAGGAGTAACAGCATCGACAAATCTGCCTCTCCCGGCACTTGGGCGAGGACCCGGTGCCAAAGTTTGGGGTAGGTTGACGAGCACCGCTGCCACGTGGTGTCCAGTTCCTTCCACCCAGCTCTCCGGCTGGCGGAGGCCGCGACCGTCTCGCCGTCCCACGGAAGGGTCGCGGGCTAAAGGCACAGCCAGGGCAGGGGGCGAGCAGAAGCCGGCCGGCCAGCAGGCCTGTGCGCCATGGCAGTAGCGCCGGGCCCCGCAGCGAGGGGACCACACCGCCTACAGGCCGAGGGGGCACGGGAAGTGACCAGACGTCGGGTGACCCACGAAACTCGGCCGAAGTGGGAGCGGCGTTCGACCTGCGGAGGGAGTCACTCTCCCAGCCCTCCGGAAGGAGGAGGAGCTCGCGTCGGAGCCGCCTTTGCCGCGGCCGCCTGGGCAAGGGGGAGGGAGAGGGGTTGAGTCAAGATGGCGGCTAAGGTGGCGAAGCAGCAACCCCGGCGGCGGCGGCGGCGGCTGGAGTGAGCGCCCGGCTCGCAGCGCCGAGCGCGGTCCCGGGGTAGGACCGCGCGCCGGGCCGCGTCCCTGTTCCTGGGGCCCGGGGGCGCTCCGACTCCCACGTTCCGCCAGCTCCGGGTGAGTAGGCCCGGGCACCCGCACAGCCAGCCTCCGGGCCCTTGCTCGCCTGGGGCTTCCGAGGACTCCCAGGGCCCCCGCCGCAGGCGCAGCTTCTCCGCCTGGCGAGGGGCGTCGCAGGCCCAGCCGGGTCGGGACCTGCCCAGCCTCCCAGCCTTTTTCCCTCGGCCGCCCCAGGGTGAGTCGGGCGCGGCGTGGAGCTCGGGCTGAACGGGAGGAGGCTTATGGAGTTTGGAGGAAGAATGGGCTGCGGCCGGGCGGGGGCCGGCCCCTGGGTGTCCTGTGGGGAGGGGGCGTGCGGAGCCCGAAGGTCGGGCGGGGACGCTAGGGCCGCGTCCCCTGGACGGGCCGGCGCAGATGGCGGGCCTGGAGTCGCTCCGAGGTGGAGTTGGTGGCCGTCTTTCGAGTGTAGCAAGGGTTGTGGAGGGTGACAGCGATGAGCAAGTGTGCGAAGAGCAAACTAGTTACCTTTCTAACCGGGCGACTTCTGGATGTAATAATGGCGAAGGGTGGGGTAGTGGTGAAGGCAAAATCCGAACCCTCTTGTCTTCTGCCGTTTATTACTGGTGTTTTCATGGGCTAGGCGGGCGAGTGTGCTTTGCTTTGGGTCGTGGAGAGATTTGAGAAAATTAGGAAATCAGCCTTAACAGAGAAGATACTAAATCCATTAAGTAAACTGGATCAGTGGTTGTCTGTTAGAGGAATGGATGAGAGTAACTGATATTTATGAAAAGTATTTGCACAGGAAATGTCAGGGTTGCATGGCACAGTGTCTCAGGCATAGTTAACCTTGGAAAGTGGTGGTATGAGTAATTTTAATCTTTGGGGTTAGTATATTCACCTGCATCAGATTTGTTTGCCTAATTATATTGTAATTATATATATTGAAATTTACATTCCTTATGTGCACCCGGGTGAGGCAGTGATGGAAAGCTAAACAAGGCAGGAGAGAGCAACAGGCCAGGGATTTTTTTTTTTTTTTTCCTCTTTTTGAGACAGGATTTTGCTGTGCAGTTCAAGCTGGTCTTGGATTCCTTTGTAGCCCAGGTTGGTCTCTAACTTGTGATGATCCTCCTGCCTCAGCCTCCTGAGTTCTGGGATAAGGGACATGCACCACCACACCCAGCAAGGCCTGAGATTTTAGAATGCCTGTACATATTCATTTATTTGTTCGTTATATCTTGATCAGTAGCTAACTGCTGACGATTCTGGTCACATGTGCTTGTGAATAACTGAAATTGATGGCATTGCCCTGTTTAATTTTTTTTTTTTTTTTTTCCAGGACTGGGGTTCAAACTCACGATCTTGCACTTGCCAGGCAGGCACTTGTGCCTCGGAGCTATCTCCCCAGCCCTGCCCTGTTTAATTTTTAATAGGTTTTTTGAAGTGTATTTACTCTCCATAAAAACATTTATTAAATGAAACAATTTGTATTTGCCTGGGCTTAGGACCAGATTCATTTTAGAATCTTATGAAGACACTGGTAAAGCTTTCAGAAAAAATAACCATAAGTTGCTTAGAGGAGAAATCTTAACTTTTTCCATTATATTAAATTCTAGTGAGTTTATTTTATTTAAAGTTCCCAGTTGCTTTGCCTAATTTTATTTTATTTTTATTTTTTAATTTTTTTTTAAAGAATTTTTTATTTTATTTTTTTTTGTGTTTTTCTTGTTTCCTAACCTTTATCTGCTTATTCACTTATTTTTATGGCTGGCTCAGCCCGCGCCCTGAGGGCAGGGCTGGCGCAGCATGTGGTGCCGGGGATCGGGGATCGAACCGCCCAAGCTTTCCCAAGCAGGCACTTTAGACCACTGAGCCATCCCGCTGGGCCCCACTTTGCCTAATTTTAAACACATCAGTTACTAAACATTAAGGTATATAATATCAATGACACACTAGAAGTGATTCCTTTTAATACCAAAATACCCTTGTACAAAAGCTTGCCATATGTTGAAGGACAACCCCAGAGAAATGTAATATACTGAGCTGCAATTCTTCCTGTAACTGACATTTTGGAGCACGATCAACCTTTCTGTGCTCCAGTTTCTTCACCAATATTATTAGGAAAACATTAGCTCTGCTAGGGTTGGCTGTTTCCAGACTAAAGGGAATTAATAGGAAATTGCTTTAAATAGATTGAGTCACTTCTGTGAGGTGGTAACAGCTCTGTGATCCAGGAGTGCTTTATCTGTGATCTCTCCTTGATGGTTACACTTTCTACCCTGTGTGGTAGGTATTTATGTTTATCTCTTCTGGAAAGTAGGATAGACTTTTTTTTGATTTTATCTTTATGTTTAAGGGAGAGCGCGTGCGCGCGTGTGCGTGTGCGTGTGCGTGTGCGTGTGTGTGTGTGTGTGTGTGTGTGTGTGTGTGTAGTATATTGCCACTGCAAATTTTTGTTGAACAAATAAATTTAAGAATATAGTTAGAAAGATGTATTTATTACTATAGCATATCAAAATACGCTTTGCCTTGTTGGATTTTTAAAAATACAGTAAAATTTGTTTGGATTGCCCTAGTAATTAAAAAAATAATAATAAAATAATAATTATAATAATTATTATTATATAATAATAATAATAAAATAATAATTAAAAAAAAAACTGGGGCGGAGTGCCAGAAATTATACAGCTAGGTAAGTTTAGACTATTGAGATGTCTAAAGCATTTTTAAAAATAGTGAAGTTATGAGTTTCTTGCCACTGTACAAAGCAAAGGTGTGAATTTTGCTAGAATACAATACAAAGCAAGTAGTAAAGACTAATCAGAATTTATTATGTATGGACATAGATTAGAGCTTCACTTTTTTTCAGTCATTCACTTTGAATGACAGATGCCTTTTACATTCAAGGTGCAGTACTAAATGCCAGAAAGGCATGCAGCATGATTGAGATCAATAATATGCACAAATAACTCAGTCTTCAGATTGCCTGACACTGTCATTTTCAGCTTGAGGATATGAAAGGCAGTTTTGATGGTTAGGGAAACTTTTTTTTTTAATCAAGCCTTCTTAGAGGTATTGACACATTGTGAAAAGTTTTGTAATGTAGCAGTAACTGCATAGAGCACCTGTTTTTTATTTTGGTATTTTATGGTAGTATTTCTCTTGAACATTTTTGCTTTTCATCTGTCATTTTTGCCATCCTAGGAGCTTGTGTGGTCAAAATGTTACTTGGAAAGTCTTCAAGATATCCAACTTCCCTCATCTTTGCATTTGAAAGCCTTACTCCTGATGAAATTTTGAGTTCCTGTGGAGTTCTGCAGCTAATTTAATTCTTCCGTGTGTGCTGCTATTTTTACTTAGTAGCGGTCTCCAAACCAAACTAAGTTGACTGAAATACATTGTTAATAATTTATAAAACCATAGAATGTAGTCAGACAGGTTTAATCTTATTACTTTTGAATGAACTGAGGGGCTGAATAAACTGAGTGTCTTCTCTTAGGTTGTCACAGGTAGTAGCAGAAGCCAAGTTTCTGACATCAAGTATAGTGCTTATTCTACTACACTGTTACATCTGTGGCATGATTCAAAGTGAGGATTAAAACAAAAAGTGGAGTGGATGGAGAATGAGAGCTCACTGTGGATATTCATCTTATGTATTGAATTTAAAATCAAATTAAATTTCTGCAATGAAAATATGGTTTAAAATGGCATTGATTTACACTAGTAATGTGATCACTGAGACTTTTTGCCTACTATTTAATCCATTTTTATGAAAATGTCTCTGTGTCTGTGTCTGTCTCTGTGTCTGTGTCTGTGTCTGTGTCTGTGTCTGTCTGTGTCTGTGCCTGTGTCTTTTGGTGGTACTGGGGATTGAGCCCAGTCTTCCACTGAGCAGCATCTCCAATCTTTTAAAGAAAATTTGAGACAACGTTGCTAAGTGCTATACTGTCCAAACTAGGCTTGAACTCAGTTTTCCAGAGTGGTGACATTAAAGGTCTGTGCTACCATGCTGGGCATGACTATTTTCTTTAACAAAAATGTCTTTGAGATTGTCTGGATTTAGTGACACTTCATGTAACTTTCTTAAGAATCAGAAAGTTTATTGGAGAAAAGACATGGAAAATAGGCAAACTTCCTGAGAGACAGGAGGGTTCTTGAATGGATTGCCCCACTTCATGTAATTTAAGCATTACAGTAATACAGACATTTTTTTTTTTTTTTTTTTTTTTTTTTTTTTTTGTAATTTGGGTTTTTATTCTTTACCTTTTCCTTTCCAGCCGGCACTTTTGACACGGGGCTTTTTTCCTACTCCTAGTTTTATAATTTTTTTTTTTTTTTAAAATTTTTTATATTTTTTTTTTTTTTTTTTTTTTTTTTTTTTTTTTTTTTTTTTTTTTGCGAGACTTGGGTTTGAACTCATGACCTTACACTTGCCAGCAGGCACTTGTGCCACGGAGCTATTTCCCTAGTCCTAGTAATAGAAATTTTATTTTTTTCAAAAATTTTTTAAAATTTTATTTATTTATTTATTTATTTATTTTCTTGTTTCAGAACCTTTGTTTGTTTATTCACTCATTTTTATGGCCAGCTCATGTGGTGCCGGAGATCAAGCCGTGGTCCTTGAAGCCACCCAAGCTTTCCCAAGCAGGCGCTTTAGACGACTGAGCCATCCTCCTGGGCTCCAGTAATAGAAATTTTGTTATGTCAAGTGTTAGGAACTTTTTTTTTTTTTTTTTTGTCTTTTTGAGACAGGGTCTTGCTATGCAGTTGAGGCTGGCCTTGGGCTCACTTTTGTTGCCCAGGCTGGTCTTGAACTCGGCACTAATCCTCCTGCCTCAGCCTCCCGAGTGCTGGGATTACAGGCATGAGCCACCACACCCGGCAGGAACTTTTGTCATTCCAACACAAGTAGGTTAAACTTGACTTCTGGATTTTTTTTTTCAGTATGAAAGACTTTGCTTGTTACTTTATTTATTTATTTATTTATTTATTTATTTATTGTCGTACTGGGGATAGAACTCAGGACCCTGCACTTGCCAGGCAGGCACTTATTCTATTGAGCTATCTTCCTGGCCCCAAAATTGAGACAAATAGTATGGATGTGATCTAATTTTTTTTTTTTTTTTAATGTGTTTAGTACAGGGTCTGTAGGGTCTCACTATGTAGATGGGACTCACAGTGTTTTTTCCTTGTTTTCAGCCTCTCAATCACTAGGATTGCAGGTATGTGCCACTACACCCAGTCTCAGTCTCCTTCTCAGCACACCCCAAGGGCAGGGCCAACACCAGGATGGAACCCTGGCTGCTGTGCTCTTCGTGAGCAGGGGCTTTAGTCCACTGAGCCATCTGACCAGCTGTATGCTCTAAATTTTCAATGCTATATTGAAAAGCTCAGTATTTTCTTTTTTTCTTTCTACATGGGATTGTAAGCCTGAGTCTTAGGCATTCATATGAAGCAAGTGGTCTGCTGGAACGACGTGTTCAGTCCCTCTCTAGTTGTACTGGTTTCCTAAAGATACTGATGCTGTACAATTTGTTTTTTAAAAAAGATACTGCTCTGTTTAAACTAATAATCATTACATAAATACTTAGACATTTGTTTAGGCTATTAAATAATGTATGAATTTTGTGTTGTGCTTAGTTGTTTTTCTTTCACTATGCTTTTTTTCTGGAATGTTCTTTTCTATCTTATTTGTCCAAACTCCGCCAGAAATGAGTTGTGCCTATTTTGAAAGGCTTGACCACATATTACTTCATCCAGAAAGTCTCCCTCATTTTCTGCTCTTTATTCTTTTTTTAAATTTTATTTATTTATTTATTTTTTGTCTTTTTGAGACAGGGTCTCAGTATGCAGTTGAGGCTGGCCTTGAGCTCACTTTTGTAGCCCAGGCTGGTCTCAAACTCGCACCGATCCTCCTGCCTCAGCCTCCCAAGTGCTGGGATTACAGGCGTGCGCCACCACGCCCGGCTTTCTGCTCTTTAAAGTGTGCATTTTTGTTGTAAAATTTCCCGATGTTTTACCTTTGCTATATAATTACTTATGTACGTATCTGTTTACTCCCTAGTAGATTGTAAGCTCTTTGTAGGCATGTATATATTTCAGTTATTTATTTAAATTTTGGGGGAATGAAAAAATAAATATGATTTGATTCATCCTGGAGAATATTTATAATTTTAGAATATTTATAAATTCAAATTTTAATGTGTAAGAATGTTTACATGTGTAGAAAATTTTGGAGTAGTTTTAGATCTAGGAAAAACTAATGAATTAGAAATTTGGAGCCAGGCGTGGTGGCTCACGCCTGTAATCCTAGCACTTGGGAGGCTGAGACAGGAGGATCGATGTGAGTTCGAGACCAGCCTGGGCTACCAAAGTGAGCTCAATGCCAGCCTGAACTATACATCGAGACCCTGTCTCAAAAAGACAAAAAAAAAAAAAAAAAAAAGAAATTTGGGATGATTGATTGATGAGATTATAATAGAATCTGAGAATCTCTCTGAATAGCACTGGCTGGGCAGTTTTATGTCAGAAATTAAATCCTTAAAATTAATTAGAGAGCTGAGTATGGTAGTTCACCTAGACAAAAGACCAGTCAAAAAAACAAAACAAAAGATTAGGAGTAAATAAAAAATCAAGATCACTAAATTGTTTTTTTTTTCATCTTCATACTGTCTATTAGAGAAGTGAAATGTAGACTATTTTCCTTTTTCCCCTCCCTTGCTATACACAAACTGTATCAAACCAGAATATATTAAGGTTACATTTTTTAGGAAAATCTGATTTTTTTTTTTTTTCCTTCAATAAGCATATAGGTTCTTGCTCTGTTGGCCAGCCTGGCCTCAAGCAATTGAAGCAATCCCTCCTGAGTATCTCAGACAGGGGACAATGTATTGCTTGGCTTGACTCGTATTTGTTATATCACTTTAATGGTTATAAATTTTCATTACTCCTCTTGCTTTTGTTTAACTAACAAGACTCAGTGGCTTAATTATCAAACGTGGTTTAGATTGAAAATAATCTTTTTAAGGCAGTTTACTCTCCTTTATAATAGCATATGGGTTTGTTTTGCTTTTGAGACAGGGTCACTCAAAAATTCATACTGGCCTTGAACTCACTATGTAGCCTTGGTTGGCCTTGAACTCCTGGTGATCCTTCTACCTCAGTCTCTCCAGTGCTCGGATTACAGGTGTGTGCCACTGTACTTGGCTAGCATATGGCTTTGTATAATTAAAAAAAAAAATCTATTTAGTACAGGATCTTCAGGGTCTCACTACATAGATTAGACTTGTAGTGATCCTCTTGTTTTCAGACTAAGTGCTGGGATTACAGGGGCATACCACCATACCCAGTCTTGGGTTTACATAATTCTGAAAATGTTTGTTATAAATAGTAATCGTGTTTTTAAACTGTTCAAAGATAATTAATTTCACATTGCTTTTGTTTTAAAATTCATTTTAAAATTACAGTGACTTTAATATATTTGGAAGTATTTGGAATGAAATAAAAACTTGGGTTTTCTAGGACTTATAATCTAAAATAGGTGTGATGTAATGTAGTAAGTGTAGGAATATACACATTGGAGGACGCTGAGTGGGGTGAAAAGTGACTTTATGTTTACACAAAGCTTCTCCCCCTTTTTGCCTTGGGTAAACCAGACTGGCTTTGAATTCTTGCTCATTCTTCTGCTTCAGCTTCTCAATCAAGTACTCAGATTACAGGCAAACACCAGTGGGCCCAGCTCACATAAACCCCTTTTAGTGCATGAAGAAGATACATTATTTTAAACTCTTATCTTTCCTTCATTATAAGTAATATTTTGTGGCAGTACAATGTAGGACTGTATAAAGAAATTGAAAGTATAGTACTACTCAGATGCAATCTGCTAGGTGTTGCCTATTCAAATTTTTTCTCTTATAATTTTTTGTATTTTGAAATCATAACATATTGGTATTCTTTTGCCTACTGTTTTATGTAAGTATTTATTATTATTTTTTTGTGTGTGACAGGGTTTGGCTGTGTAGTCTAGGCTGGCTTTGAACTCACTGTGTAGCTCAGCCTGGCCTTGAACTTGATCCATCTGCGTGTGCTTTCCAAATTATCAGGTCACAGGCATTTGCTACCACTTATGGCAAGTTTGTATATATTTAGAACTGCCTCTTTTATTAACAGCTGCATGGTGCCATTTTCACTTTATGAAAATACCACGATTTATTTTAGTAAGTTTATGGCCACTAGATTTTCTTTCTTTTTTTGTCAGAAAATAACACTCTAAAAATTTTGGGGGCCAGCTTGATAGCTCAGTGGACTAAAGCACCTGCTTAGGCAGGGCACAGTGGCCCAGGATTCCATCGAATCCATGGTGTGCCATGTGAGCATACCCTCCCCCCCACCCCCAGGCACACTGAGAAACTGGGTGTGTTGTTGCATACCTGTAATCCCAGCACTTGGGAGGCTGAAAACAGGAGAATAACTAACCCCCGTTCACCCTTCAGACCCTGTCCTAAATACAGAAACAAATAAAAACATTTTTGTGTACATATGTTTATTTATATGTATTTTGATAATTTAAGAAGTTAAAAACTGATTCTGATTGGCCTATTATCAATCACTATTGAAACTGAACATTTTTATTGTGGAGAGAATTCTTTCATAAATTGCCTGCTTTTACTTTGTTATATTTGATTTTGGTTTTTGGATTTGTAAAAAAAAATGGTTGGAAAAATTCTTTACGTATCAAGACATTCACTTTTTCATATATATGCACCCAGTGTTATGTAGTCAGATATAAACACATTAGTACATGACTTCTGTACTTGAATTTCCTTATTTGGAAACGGAGATAGTGGAATAATATGAGTAACATTAAACATAGTAGCTCCCACATAGTAAATACTCAAAAACTATTTTGTTTTGTGTTATATTGTGTTTCGTTGTGTTGTGTTGCATTGTATTGGCTTTTCAGTTTAGGCTGGCCTTGAACTCATGGGTGATCTCCTGCCTCAGCCTCCTGAGTGCTGGATTACAGATATACACCACCACACCCGGTTTGTTAGCTATCTTTATTATTAATTTATGTTTGACTTGTGGATTTCATATTCTACTCAAAAAGACATTCTGGACTGTAAAATTCAAGCTATGCACCCATGGATCAAACTAAAGGCAATATTATGAATAGTACAGTTGCATGCGTACTTCTGTCTCTGTCTCTTTTTCTTTCTTTCATGTGGGGAATGAATCCCAAATTGCATTGAGCTAATTCTTCAGGCCCCCTCTCCCCCCTTTTTTGAGACAGGGTCTCGCTATGCAGTTTGAGGTTGCCTTATGCTCACTTTTGAGAACCTAGGCTTGTCGCAAACTTGCAGTGATGTTCATGTCTCAACCTCCTGAGTGCTGAGATTATAAGCATGTACCACCACGCCCAGTTCCATTCAGCCCTTCTAAAGTTTTTCTTATTTTTTTATTTTATTTTGAGGCAGGGTCTTGCCACATTGCTAAGTTACCCAGGCTGGGCTTGAACTTGTGATCCTTGTAGTATGAGAGGCCTCAGTGTCAGCCTCATACTACAAGGATTATAGGCGAGCTGTACCATACTCTGCTGTTTCATTGTTTTTAAATAGGAAAAACAATATTACATACATGTATGTTTATAATTGTAGGATATAAGAACTGAGAGGAAGACTTTTGACTATACCTTTTAATATTTTTAAAGCAGAGAGATTTTGAAATACTGATTACATTTCTAGTTTCTGTTCTATTCCTTTTTAAATTTCTGTTTATTTATTTTTTTATTTTGGGGATCAAACTTGGGCCTTTGTAAATTTCTAATTCTTTGGTACATTTAGAATTTATTTCTGACACAGAAAGTGAAGTAGGAGGTGTATTTTGGGGGATATATGTAATTGTGCATGTTCTCTTACCCCCTAGCCATTTGTGTCAGCCCCAATTATTGAATTTGCCTCATTGATTAGATTTGAAGATTTTATCATTTACCAACTCTGCTTTATTCACTAGAAGTGTTTGGGACAATTTCTGATTTGTCTTTTTACTCTCTTGATGTTTTGTATATTACTACATTCTTTAAAATATTGTTGTAAAAAAAATAGTGTTGTTTAGGTTGAACATGGTGGCATAAGCCTGTAATGCCAGCCTTCTACTCAGAAGGCTGATACTAGAGGATCACTGTGAGTGTGAGGCCAGCCTGGGGTACAAAGTGAACTCCAGGCCAGCCCAAACTGCTTGTGAAGTCCTGTCACAAAAAGAGAAAAAAAGGGGGCCCAGCAGGATGGCTCAGCGGTCTAAAGCACCTGCTTAGGAAAGCTTGGGTGGCTGCTGGGACCTCGGTTCTGCACCAGCCCTGCCCTCAGGGCAGGCTGAGCCGGCCATAAAAATAAATAGACAAACAAAAGTTCTGAAACAAGAAAAAATAAAAATTAAAAAAAGAGAAAAAAGGTATTGTTTTACAGGTGTAGTTGTGGCAGAGTTAGTGTTTTTTTTTTAAAATATTTATTTATTTATTTATTTTTCTTGTTTCAGAACCTTTGTTTGTTTATTCACTCATTTTTATGGCCGGCTCAGCCCGCCTAGAGGGCAGGGCTGGCGCAGCATGTGGTGCCGAGGATCGAACCGTGGTCCCTGAAGCCGCCTAAGCTTTCCCAAGCAGGCGCTTTAGACCACTGAGCCATCCCACCAGGCCCCTGTGGCAGAGTTAGTGATTGGTTTATTATTTTTCTTTTCTCTGCAGATTTTAACTTCCTTTTTCTTTCTTTTTTTTTAGAAAGGGACTTGCTATTAGTGCAGTTGACCTTGAATTCATTATGCAGCCCAGTCCAGTCTCTAATGGTGATCCTGCCACAACCACCTGAGAGCACTCACTCTTATAATTCTGGTCTTTGTGTTGTTTTAGATGAACATTGCAGTCATTCTGTGATGTTCATGAGGAAATCTTTAGGTGTATATTGGGAGTAATGAATATTGATTGGGAATACTGGAGTTGATGAACTCATTTTGGAAAAACTGGCTCTTTGTGTGTGTGTGTGTGTGTGTGTGTGTGTGTATGTGTGTGTGTGTTTTAAATAATTTTTTATTTTATTTATTGTTTTTTCTTGTTTCAGAACTTTTGTTTGTTTATTTATTTTTATGGCCAGCTCAGCCTGCCCTGAGGGCAGGCCTGGCACAGCATGTGGTGCCAGGGATCAAACTGCGGCCCCTGCAGCCGTCCAAGCTTTCCTAAGCAGGTGCTTTAGACTACTGAGCCATCCTGCCGGGCCCCATGTGTGTGTGTTTTGAGACAAGGTTTAGCTATGTAGTTCAGGCTGCTCTTGAACTCATATTGTAACCCAGCCTGGTCTTGAATTCATGACTATGCTCCTGCCTCAGCCTCCTGAGTGCTGGGATTGCAGGTGTGCCACCATTTCCTGGCAGTTCTCAGACTTTGCTTCCAGTATAAGCCCTGTACTTTTTCTTCTTTATATTGCTTAACAAATGAAACAGAATCAAAGGAGTGTATGTATTAGTGAAAGAATATAATCGAGTAAAGTTAATCATTTCAGATTGTGGGAAACCTATAAATAACCAAAAAGAGTAAAGTGATTGATAGTACCTAGTGGGGGGCTACAGTGTAGAGTGGTGAGAAAGGCATTCTAGGAGATGTTTGAACAGCTACCTGAAGTTTTAGAAGGAATTAGCTAGCCACAGGAATAAACCAGGAAAGGCATTCCTGGGGGAATGAGTGTAAAGAAAAACAAAGGCCTGAGGTTAGGAACAGCTTGTCAAAGGGTAGAGAAAATGAGAGGAAGCCGCTATTGCTTGGGTTTAGAGACCTACTAGACTAAGTAGGCCAAATAAAAACGTGGGGCCTTGTGGGTCATTGAAAGTAGTTTGAATTTTATTTGTAGTGCATGCATAGGAAGCCCTTGAATCTTAAGAACACATCCTGATTTATAATTTATGAACACATGTTTTTTGAGTGGAAAAAGTATGGATGTAGCAAAGCCAAGTAGTTTTCTGCACTCAGAGATAGGGATGATGTAAATTGTGGGGAAAGGCTTGGGAGGCTTTGGCCTGCATATGGAAGTAAGGAAGAGGGAATGGCATATGGTGCTGGACTGTTTGTTATTGAGAATGAAATACTATTAGCTGCTGTTGAGGCCACAGGAATAGCAGTCCCTGCCCTCACAGGTATTGGAGGGTTTGGTTTTGTTCACTTTCCCATAGAACTAAATATAGTGAACCTATTTAAATTCTAATATTCATTCCTTCCCTTCCTCTCCTTCGCTTCTTCCCTTCCTCCTCTGCATGCTAGGTTAGTCTTCTTATCTTCCAACTCCTTTCCCTACTTTAAGTTTTTTAATCTTTTACTTATTTATGTATTTTGTATGGAGTCTTGTTATGCAACTCAGATTCATAGTGATCCTCTGGTCTCAGCCTCCCTAGCACCTGGTTTATAGGTATGCACTACCACACCCAGTTTCAGTGGTTAGCACTGCTTGCCTGGGATTCTGAGGCTGGCGCAGCATGCAGTACTGGAGTTTGAACTTGAGTCCTTACACTTGCCAGGTAGGCACCTAGACCACTGAACTATCTCCCTGGTGCTTCTTTACTTTGTTTTGATATATTGTATACTTTTTTAAAAAAAAGTCTGTTTGTTAGTCTTACTTGCTTAGTAACCCATAATAATTTCTCTTGGTACATTAAAAAGGAGGCAGTATAACATAATCTCTGCCAGGCATGGTGATGCATCCCTGTAATTCTAGAACTTGTGAGGCTGAGTCTGGAGGATTGTTGGGGAGTTCAAGATCAGCTTGGGCTACAAAGTGAGGTCAAGGTTAGCCTGAACTATATAGTAAGACCCTGTCTCAAAAAGATGAAAAAACATAATCTTCAAAATATCTAAGTTACAGAAGATTAGTTTAGGGAAGCTACTTAGCCTCTTTCAATTCTTAAAGATGATAATGGAATCAGGCTTTTAGATGAGCTCATACAAAGTCTTAATATACTACTTATTACATAAAAAAGAGCTAATAAATGATAGTAGGTTATTATTCTACTAAGGATTTATTTATTTTTTACAGTACTGGGGATTGAACTAGAGGTGATATGCCACTGAGATATATCCCTGCTGCCCCCCCCCCCCAACTCCCTTTTTTGAGACAGGATCTCACTTTGTATGTCAGGTCTTAAATTAATTATAGCCCAGACTGGCTGCAAACTGGCAATCGTGCCTGTCTCTGAGTGCTGGGATTAAAGGCATGCACTGCCATACTCAGCTTTATGTTATATCTGTTAATTCAGGCCCAGAATCTAAAGTTAAATTTTTTGTGATCTCAGTACATTATCATTGTTCTGTTCAGGGAAGAATTAGTAAGTGGCCATTTATTTGTCATTTAATATAGTGGAAATATACTACAAAGTTCATAGTTTGATGGTTATCTAGTACTGCTCTTTTAGGAAACTTTTCCTTTCTCACTTTATGTGAGGATAATGCAGTATCATTTTTTGTTCGAAAATAACTTATTGAATGCATATGCCCACAGATCCATCAAATAATGTCTTTACTAAGGTTTTCTATAAATATCTTACTGGAACTATAGTATTTTAATTTAAAAAGCTTTGTTTTTTCACTCCTATTCATCTCCTTTTTGGAGGACAGGGGAGTGGGGGACAGGTTCTCACTATGTAGTTCAGGCTGGCCTTCAGCTCACTATGCAGCCCAGGCCCCAGGCTGGCCTCCTTCCCTAGCCTCCCATACACTGCCATCCCTGGCTACTTATCCAAGTAATATGTTATAATATCATAGGAGGCTTCAAATAAAATACCTTGTTAATGATACTCTTTTAGACTAACTTTTGTTGTAAGTGGAAAGAATGCTTTAGTTGATTTCACAGGAGCATATTCTTATATAGTACTATTGTGGTATTGTATAAATTGAAGGATTTACGTTAGTCTCTTCTGGAGGTTGAACTTTGAGGTTCATGAGGGTAGTTTAGCTTTTCAACTAATTTCCAGACTAGATTTCAGATGATTAGGATGTCCAGGGCAATGGTCTTTCTTAGCCTCTCTTTGAATAACATGCTTTGAGAATTGAATCAGAGCTGGGCTACTTTTTGGAAATTAGTGAAATCTAATTTGAAGGGCATTCTCTTATCCCTCCTCTCTTTTGTTTTTTTGTTAAGAGAGACTCTACTATGGTTTGGGCTGGCCTTGATAGCACTGTGTAGCCAGAGCTGGCCTCAAACAGTAATCTTGCCTCAGCTTCCCTAGTGCTGGAATTATAGGCATACATCACAATGTCTGGGCTTATCTCTTGCTTTGTAGCAGAGAGTTTTATTATTTGATTAGTTAAATTAAATTACGTATTATATGGGGGCCCGGTGGGATGGCTCAGTGGTCTAAAGCACCCGCTTGGGAAAGCTTGGGTGGCTTCAGGGACCGTGGTTCGATCCCTGACACCACATGTTGCACCAGCCCTGCCCTTGGGGAGGGCTGAGCCGGCCATAAAAATGAGTGAATAAGCAAACAAAAGTTCTGAAACAAAAAATAAATAAGTAAAATTAAAAAAAATTACATATTATATGATCTACTTTAGTGAAATGTGGACTTACCTCTGTTATGACCCTTACTGGATTTATTCTTGCTCATCTGCAGTCTTGCCACAGTGCAGTATATTTTTAGCTTTTTTTTCCAAGATAGCTTAGGCCACCTTGAAAAGCTATCCAAGTACATTTTGGTCATGCAAAAATTGTAGGCCAAAAGCCAGGAGTTCCTGGTGAGAAGAGGATTAGCTTTTTATTTTTAGAAGATTGTGTTTGAAATTTTGTTGTTGTAAGAAAGTTTCCTGTTGCATAAATATGTGTTTAATATGGGAAGAACCAAAGAGGAACTTAAATAGAACAGTTTTATTTGTTCATATTTTATTGTCTTTTTGCAAGATACAGGCGTTCTGGATTTGTCTGTAGAATTTAGATTTTGTGTACTGTTGTCACTTGTAACAATGACATTTTTTTTAGCCTGTTAATCTTGTCCTAAAACATTATGTTGTAGTTTATAATACAAATGACTATATTTATAAAATGTAGACCAGGTTCTTAAACAATTCACAGTTTTTGCATTATATGAGTCAAGCATGTAACTAGTCCTTTATTAGTGAGTTTTGGTACCATGACACTACCACTTAGTATGTTTTCTTCCCCTTCAGCTCTAACTTTAAATCAGGTTATTTTATGTCAGTTGGTTTCCAATTGTAATGTTCTGTAAAGATATCTTGGTGACTGAAAGGGTGGAAGGATGGAGCCCAGTGGTGCTGAAAAGATGGATTCTGAATTCCGTCATTCTCATCAAGTTAAAGAGTATTTCTTCCTTTTATATATATTTCTTCCCTTTATTATCTTTTATACTTTCGGTTTCCATGTAAAATGTTTAAGGAAGGAATGCTAGTTAGAAAACTAGAAGGTCCGAATACTTGCTCTAAATCCTATGGTTGGTTTTGAGAAGGAGGTTGTAGTTGTCTCTAAGCAGCAGTTCCTGAGGACAGGAGGGGCCTACTATAAACCAGGCATGATGGTGCATGCCTGTAATTCCAGCACTCGGGCAGGAGGATCGCTGTGAGTTTGAGGCCGGCCTGGGCTACACAGGGAGGCCTTGTCTAAAAAAAATATATATGCTATATATTTATATTATATATAATAAAAGAGGGGCCTGATATAACCCATAATTGTGGATGCCCATTGGTGCTGATCTCCTGATTTTGGTATTATCTTATTGCCTTCTATGTCTGGCTGATTGTATATTTATTTGTATGTATGTATGTATGTATGTATTTGTTTATTGTCTTTTTTGACTTTTTGAGACAGGGTCTCGCTGTGCAGTTCAGGCTGGCCTTGAGCTCACTTTTGTGGGCCAGGCTGGTCTCAAACTCGTACCGATCCTTCTGCCTCAGCCTCCCAAGTGCTGGGATTACAGATGTGCCCCACCACACCTGGCTTATTTGTATTTAAAACTTTTGTTGACCTGCACAGCATCTCGCTGTGCAGTTGAGGCTTGCCTTCTATGTAGCCCAGGTTGGCCTCAAATGCAGGATGATGCTTCTGCCTTAGCCTCCCAAGTGCTGAAATTTTTAAGTGCGCCTGACCTTTTTGAATAGGGTGTCTCTGTGTAGTTCAGGCTGGCCTTGAATTCATGGTGATCCTCCTGCTTCAGCCTGCTAAGATTACAGGTATGCAATCTTACCTGGGATTGCAGTTATGCACCACCATACCTGTCCCTGATTTTGTTCTTCAGATAGTAACCTTAACTAAAATCACACCAGAAAGCATCAGATGTCATGAAGGAGTAATGACAAATGTGAGAAATATATACTTTGTTTTTGATTGGCATTGAGTGCACATGTTGAACTCTGGACCTACCATTGTGAAAAACAAAATGAAACAAAACAAAACAAATTCCCTAAATCCATACCACCAAATGGATTTCTAGCATACAGGCCACTCGAAAAAAATTGGATGGTACAGGGGTAAGATCTTTTCTTTTGCCTCTCCATTCCATTTATAGCTTTATGACTTTTATGTCTGAATTGGGAAGAGACCTCAGAGATGAATTACTTAAACATTTCTTAGGGAACCGGGATATAACTCAGCTGCACTAGTGCTTTTTTGGCAAATCGAAGGTCCTGCATCAGATTCTGAGTACCAAAATCAACCAACCAAACAAAGGCATTTCTTAGGGTTGTAGGTTAGTATTACTTAGAAAACTTACAAAACATTCATAATGTTCCTATAAGCAAGAAAAACTAAGAAGTTATTTATGACCTCATGAGATGATTGGCATGATGCATTGTTAAGTAATAAATGAAGATACAAAACAAGGTATATCTAACATTCTGCTGGTTGATTACGTGTGTCCATGTGGCACATAATCATGAATTTCTAAAGGATGTTTTTAAATGGTTACTCAGAAACTACTTTTGGTTTTCTTTGGGAAAGCAGCTGGCAGCAGAAGCTAGGGAACATGGGTGAAAAGAGATCTTTCTTTCTTTCTTTTTTTGGTCTTTTTTGAGACAGGATCTCACTATGCAATTTAGGTTGGCCTTGATCTCACTTTGTATCCCAGGTAGTCTTGAACTGCAACTATTCCCCTGCCTCAGCCTCCGGAGTACTAGGATTACAGGCATGTACCACGTTGCCCAGCTGAAAAAGAGATGTTATATACTTTATGCTCTTATTTACTTCTTAAAACTCTTTAAGTCATAATAATACTTATTTCCAAAAATTAAAAAAAAATCATCACCTTCCCTCAAAAACAAAGTGTCCTACATGTTGGTTTTTTCTTGCACCTAGAATAATATAGGTATAGAGATGAGCTAGAAGTTGTTAGATGGTTCTATTTTTAAAATTTTTTAATATTTTATTTATTTTGTAGTACCAGGGATTGAACTCAGGACCTTACACTTGCCAGACAGGTGCTTATGCTGCTGACTATATCCCTGGCCCACCAGATGGTTTTAATATGTGGCTCCACTGAACATCTTACTTAACTCATGGAATAGTTCACTACTTGCTGAGGAAGCTCCAAAACATTGGGGAAAATTAAAAAAAGAAAAAGAAAAAGCAGCTTCTTCTATTTTTACCACCGACAGCTGATCCTGGAGGGATTTATTGAATTTTTCATCTGTAAAATCAGGCTAGTTGGGTAATCACAAAACCTTTCAATTCTGAAGTTGGCTAATTTCCATAACTTGCCTTGGGTGTTTTCTTTGGTTTTGTCTTTCTGAGACAGGGTCTTGCAATGTAGTTCAAGGCTGGCCTGGAGCTCACTTTGTAGCCCAGGCTGACCTCCAATTTGTAACAATCCTCCTGCCTTAGCCTCCTGAGTGCTGGGATTATAGGTGTGTGCCACCACACCCAGCTGGCTTGGGCCTTTTAGAAAGCAGAGAGCAATCAGACTGGGCAGTCATCTCATCCTCGTGTAATAGAAAAAGTAACATGAGAAATAAAGATGAATCTTCTCTTCACTTAGAATAGTTATCTGTTGCATAATATCACATATAAAAGATATAAAGATACTGCATACATTTTGTTTTCAAATGAAACTAAATGTTTCTTTATTTCTTTGACTTGAACTCAGGATCTTGTGGCTTGCCAGTTAGGCAGTGTACCACTAAGCTGCATCCTCAGCCCAGATTATAGTTCTTTAGGAAATTTTCTTTATCTTTTTTTTTTTTTGAGACAGGGTCTTGCTATGCAGTGTAGGCTAGCCTTGAGTTCACTTTTGTAGCCCAGGCTAGTCTGGAACTCCCACTGATCCTCTTGCCTCAGCCTCCCAAGTGCTGGGATTACAGGTGTGTGCCACCAAAAGAAGGATCTTTGGGGGCCCGGCGGGATGGCTCAGTGGTCTAAAGCCCCTGCTTGGGAAAGCTTGGGTGGCTTCAGGGACCGCGGTTCGATCCCTGGCACCACATGCTGCGCCAGCCCTGCCCTCAGGGCGGGCTGAGCCGGCCATAAAAATGAGTGAATAAACAAAGGTTCTGAAACAAGAAAAAAATAAATAAATAAAATAAAAAATTCTTTAAAAAAAAAAAGGATCTTTTTTTTTGGCGGAATTTGAACTCAGGACCTTACACTTGCCAGCCAAGTGCTTATTCTACTGAGCCATTCCACCCCCCCCTCGTATTTTAGTGTTCAGGGTCTCACTACTAGATTGTACTTGTAGTGATCCACCTGTTTACAGCCTCCAAGAGCCTGGATTACAGGTGCACACCACCAGGCCCAGTCTCAGTACACCCTGGAGGCAGAGCCAGCATGTTAGGCACTGGGATCAAATCCCAGGCTCCTGCACCTGCTTGCAGGTGCTTTAATTCACTGAGCTGTTTGGCTGGCCCTGGAAATTTTATTTCCTAATTCTAACTGTCTCAATAAATACATATATACATACATACATACATACATAAATGTTAACTGGAGATTTAAAAATTTTTTTTCTTGATTTTTTTTTTGCAGGACCGGGTTCTAATTCATGACCTTGCACTTGCCAGGCAGGCACTTGTGCCACAGAGCTATCTCCCCAGCCCCCCTCATACTTTTTATAAAAGTTAGTATTGAGTAAAAGAATGTCGTTTTTCCAAAACCCTCATCAATATTAGGTATTACTAAAAAAATATTTTACCAGCTTGTTTGGAAAAATGATTTTGTGCTTATTTTTGTAATTTGTGATGAAGGTAAGTTTTTCTTTTATTAATCTTATCTTACCATCATACATTTTTGGTTGTGATCATTTTAATTTTCTTAGTGATTTGTTGAAAAAAAATAGATGTACATATAGTTGGGCATGTTGGCATATACCTGTCATTCTCTTGCATTCTGAGAGGCCGAGTTAGGGATTGCAAATTTGAGCCCAGCTTGGGCAATTGAGTGAGTTGGTGAAACCCTGTCACAACATAAGGGTCGGAGGTGTCACACATTGTAAAGGCCCTACATTCAGTCCCTAGCACTGTTAAAAAGAAAAAAAAATGAAAATGATAAATTTTATATTATGTGTATTTTACCACAGTGAAAAGGACCCTTATACCCTTTCACTATCTTCCAGTATTCTTGATCTCTGCCTCACTATCCCAAAGGTTTCTTTTATTTTTAAATTTTTATTTATTTTCTCCAAAAGCTTGTGACTTTTATTGGTATCAGTGGGGGAGGTGGGTGGGAATTGTAGAGTGCATAGGGTAAAGAAACTTCATAGCCAAACCAGGCACAGAAGCCCCTCTTAGTAATGCACAGACAGTTCCGAGGTATGCAAGGCTGACACCCAAAGGTTTCTTTCTTTCTTTCTTTTTTTTTTTTTAAAGAATTATTTTATTTTATTTTATTTTTTTCTTGTTTCAGAACTTTTGTTTGTTTGTTTGTTTATTTTTATGGCTGGCTCAGTCTGCCCTGAAGGCAGGGCTGGCACAGCATGTGGTGCTGGGGGTTGAACCAAGGTCCCTGCAGCTACCAAAGCTTTTCTAAGCAGGCACTTTAGACCACTGAGCCATCCTGCCAGGCCCCAAAGGTTTCTTTGAAGTCATTATGTATTTGCCACTTTTGGACTTGTGCATGGAAATAAATCATGTATTATAATTAGCTTCCTTTAATTAGCATGATGTTTTTCAGGGTTTATCCAAAGTATAATACATATAAATTTCATTTTTTTAAATTTTTAAATACTTTATAGATAGGTCACATTTTGTTCTTTCACCATTTGACAAAATACGACATTTGGATTTTCCAAGGAAGTGTATTTTTGGGCTTTTGAGATCTTAAGATTATAAGAAATGAAAACATACTCAACATGGGGGCCCGGTGGGTTGGCTCAGTGGTCTAAAGCACCTGCTTGGGAAAGCTTGGGCGGCTTCAGGGACCGCAGTTCGATCCCTGGCACCACATGCTGCGCCAGCCCTGCCCTTGGGGCGGGCTGAGCCGGCCATAAAAATGAGTGAATAAACAACAAAGGTTCTGAAACAAGAAAAAAAAAGAAAACATACTCAACCTGTATTAAGTAAGCCGGGACTTATAAAGACTATAGGAAGTTTTACAGTTATTTAAGAGCAAAGAAGGAATTGCAGCTACTTCTCATGGTGACTGATCCAGGAGCAAAGGTAGAAGCTAAGGGTCCTCCTGCTTTGAAATTACAGGGCTATAGTGTCTCTTTCTCTGTCTCTCTCTGCATGTCTACTGTAGACTCCCTGTAAGCTGATATTTTCTACTTCTTCTGTAACTTCCCTGGCATTTCTTTGGCTCACCTTGGGTCATGCTTGTTCCAGGTCCCTTGTAGCTCAGTTTGCTGTAGCTAATGTATTTGGTTGTTACATTGTCTCTGTGCAGCTTGGGCTCATAGTGATCCTTCTACTTTCAGCCTTCCCAACAGTGGGATTACATGTGTACTCCACTATATCCCCACTCTGTGGTTGGCTCAACCCGCCCTAGGGGTGGGGCTGGCATTGCATGTGGTTCCAGGGATGAAACTGTGGTCCTTGTGCTTGCCTAAAGCTTGTCTAAGCAGGTGCTTTAGTTGACTGAGCTAATGTTCTTAATTTCATATTATTGGAGAGGAATGTGGTTGGTTCGTCCCTGGTCCAGTATATTTTATTTCATTTTATTTATTTATTTTTGTGGGACTGGGGTTCAAACTCACGACCTTGCACTTGCTAGGCAGACACTTGTGCCGTGAAGCTATCTCCCTAGCCCCTGGTCTGGTATATTTTAGTCACACCTTAACTAGTGGGACAGTCTCTAGAATAGGGCATATGTGTGTATGAATTTTGGTATAACTCAGTGGTTCTCAACCTGTGGGTCTCAACCCCAGTGCGGGTCAAATGAATGCATAATGCATTATCAGGTATTTACATTCCGAATCATAACTGTAGCAAAATTGCAGTTCTGAAGTAGCCACCAAAATTATGTTTTGGCTTGGAGTCACCACAACATGAGGAACTGTATTGCGGGGTCACGGCATTAGAAAGGTTGAGAACCATTGGTATAATTGGTCTCTGGAGTCATAAGGCTAGTCAGACTAAAAGGTACCTAATGGTTATCAAACCTTCTGACTTATATTTTAAAAAATTATTTGGGACTCCAGTAAACTTTTACATATATGAATTATATATGTATTGATATTTATTAAGTTAGATACTAGATAAAAAATATCTAATTATTTAGTTAAAAACAGAGGGCTGGAGATGTAGCTCAGTTGTAGAGCCTGTACTTAACACATGTTAGATACTGGGTTTGATTCCAAGCACCCAGCATACATACATTATATATCTCCACTACATGTTAATACAGATTATGCTTTGTGATATATGACTTTTAAAAATGAAACAATTAGATAAGGCTGATATTTTATTTTATTTTTTCAGCTCTATATCTGGCTTGATATTAGAAGATAGGATATAGCTTGATTTTTATTTCTATTTCTGCGTTAAATCCCTTACTGCTTTAAGTTTTATTTTAAAATGTATTTATTTATTTATTTTTTTCTTGTTTCAGAACCTTTATTTGTTTATTCACTCATTTTTATGGCCGGCTCAGCCTGCCCCGAGGGCAGGACTGGCGCAGCATGTGGTGCCGGGGATCGAACCGAGGTCCCTGAAGCCGCCCAAGCTTTCCCAAGCAGGCGCTTTAGACCACTGAGCCATCCTGCCGGGCCCCAAGTTTTATTTTAAAAATCCCAACTCCATACAGTTACATAGCTGGAAAGGAGAATTTATTTTAATAGATTTTTGGATAATTGTGGATATTCTTTGATAGTGCAGCAAAACGAAGTAAGTGGTAATTTTTAAAAGCTTAGTTACTGTGCACAGTCTAAATCTTTTTTATTTTATTTTATTTTATTTATTATTATTATTATTTTTTCTTGTTTCAGAACCTTTGTTTGTTTATTCACTCATTTTCATGGCCGGCTCAGCCCACCCCGAGGGCAGGGCTGGCGCAGCATGTGGTGCCGGGGATCGAACTGTGGTCCCTGAAGCCGCCCAAGCTTTTGCAAGCAGGCGCTTTAAGCCTCTGAGCCATCCCGCCGGGCCCCACAGCCTAAATCTTATTGATGACTTTTTCATAATCAGTTACATAAAAATTTACTGGTTTACTTTGTACTTCAGATATATCTTCAGGGGGCTCTGGCAGGATGGCTCAGTGGTCTAAAGCGCCTGCTTAGGAAAGCTTGGGTGGCTGCAGGGACTGCGGTTTGATCCGCGGCACCACATGCTGTGCCAGCCCTGCCCTCAGGGCAGGCTAAGCCGGCCATAAAAATAAATAAGTAAATAAACAAACAGATATATCTTCATTCATGAATAAATTTATAGTTAGCTACTTGGTAATATTAGCTACTTGGAAACTAATTTGTTCATTTAATGATGCAGGTATTTCAAATATTGATGTATCATTATATGACATCAAAAATATATTCATTTTATGTTCTCATCAGTTTTACCAAAAGTCTTTTAAAATGTGGATATTGCTGTGAATCTCATGGTGCACATACAAGCTTTTCTGAATTCTGGTTTTCACAAATATCAGTGGTTGCTTTCCTGGGGTTGATACATTTACTTTCATTGTTCAGTGGAAGCTTTCTCATCCCCAGTGCTTTCTTAAGCTCTTATTTTGAGGTATAATTATTTAGTATAGAGTTTTCTCTGCACAATGCTATAACCTTGTAAAACTGTAAGATTCTTTTTACAGTTGACTTTTTCACATGTCACAAACTTGAGACTACATTTGTTATATATATATACTTTTTTTTTCTCAGACATTTATAGTCATTCTGGCTGTTGTGTGCCAGATCCATGTTAAGATTTTCTTTCTTTCTTTCTTTCTTTCTTTCTTTCTTTCTTTCTTTCTTTCTTTCTTTCTTTTTCTTTTTCTTTTTTGTATTTTTGAGACAGGGCCTCACTATGCAGTTCAGGCTGGCCTTGAGCTCACTTTTGTAGCTCAGGCTAGTCTTGAACTGACACAGATCCTCCTGCCTCAGCCTCCTAAGTGCTGGTATTATAGCCAAGATTTTCTTTTTCATTTTTGATTTAGTTTTTATTAACATGTATTTGCAGTACCTAATGTTTACATTCCTTGTGTGGAATTGGTACATTCACACAACACATCCCAATTTTTTTTTTCATTCCCATCATCTTTTCCATCCTCCTCTACCCTCTTCCCATTTTTTTTTTTTTTTTTTTTTTTTGGTCCTTTTTGAGGCAGGGTCTCGTTGTACAGTTCAGGCTTGCCTTGAGCTCACTTTTGTAGCCCAGGCTGGTCTCGAACTCTCACCAATCCTCCTGCCTCAGCCTCCTGAGTGCTGGGATTACAGGCGTGCGCCACCATGCCCAGAGCAACATTAACACTTTTTTTTTTTTTTTTTTTTTTGTGTGTGTGTGTGTGGGACCGGGATGCAAACTCAGGACCTTGCACTTGCCCAGCAGGCACTTGTGCCTCGGAGCTATCTCCCCAGCTCCCTCTTCCCA
>PVJA010003964.1:13083-49790 GCA_004027025.1 Myocastor coypus | reverse complement strand
ATCTGATTTATTTCATTTAACATTATCATCTCAAGGCACATCCATTTTCCTATAGATGAATCAAGGTTATTTCTCTGTGGTGTTGTAGTGGTGCATTATGTCGATACCGTATTTTCTTTATCCATTCATCTATTGATGGACATACAGACTACTTGTAAGATTTAACTAATATGAATTGTGTTGCTGTCAACATGGGTATGCATTTATTGTTATAATGTCTTCACTAACCGTAAGATTTCTTGGTATTGAACTCAGGGCCTTTCTCACAGTAAGCTGCTAATAAGCAAGTACTCTACCGTTGAACCACTGTACGTCCCCCATCCCCCTCTAAGATTTTTATATGTAAGTTTTTACTTTAGCTAATTATATTATTAGTCACATCAAAGGACCTTTTTCTAAATGTAAAAGACCTGTTTATGTTTATCTAACCTTATTCAGTGAATACAGGGAAAGCTTTTGCTAATAATTATGGGTTTATGTATCTATAGTGATAATTTATTAGATGTACAGTTAGTATTTTGGTTCTTATGAGTTTTCTTTTTCCCATCCTGTTTAGAAACATGATTGTTTGTTGGACTTGATCTCACAGCCCAGTGAGAACTTCGTTACTGATAATGTCAAGTTCAGGTTATCCTCCCAATCAAGGAGCATTCAGCGCAGAACAAAGTCGATATCCTTCCCACTCTGTCCAGTACACCTTTCCCAACACCCGCCACCAGCAGGTAAGGAAGAGATGCTATGCAAATTGCATATGTATTTTATGTTTTATTAATGAATACAAAAAGTCCAGAAACTAAGTAAAGATACCATTTTAATGGAAAAAATCTTTCTCAACAGTGAGAAACGGGTGGGGGGCTAGGGATATAGCTCAGTGGAATATATGCTTGTCTGGCAAGTGCAAGGTTCTAAGTTCAATCCTAGGTAGCATCAAAAAAAAAGAGGAACTAAAGTTTGGAGATTTCTTTCTTACTGAGGCTTTCTGTCAGATTTCAGGGTTGAACATATCTTTGCTTTTGATTGTAGAAATTATTGATAGAATCAGTTGCTTAGAGATTCTATGTGAAGACTTACGTTTATATTCCACATTGTGGTTGAATTTTTAGCTGGTCAGGCAATGTGACTTTTCTTGAGCAATCACCAGAAGAAAGGTCTCAGCCTTCTAGCCCCATACCAGGGATTTAACCTGTGGCCTTGTCTATGCTAGGCAAGTGTTCTACCATTGAACCATATCCCCCAGCCCAGGGCTTTTTATCTTTTTTACTTTTTTATTTTTTTGTTACATGGTCTTCCTATGCAGTTTGGACTCATAGTGATCCTCCTGTCTCAGCCTCCCCAGTGATGGGATTATAGCTGTACACCACCACCATGCCTGATTTCCCAGTGCTCCTGCTATCTTGAGAGATTTGAGGATAGGAAGGCAAGAGAGTTTGTATGGTTGCATTAGTTTGTGAGAAATGAAATTCTAGTGGCATATACTTGTAATGCTAGAACTCTGGGAGTCTGAGATAGGAACATTGTGAGTTTGTGCTCAGCCTGGACAACTTAATGACTTAGAGCCTGTCTCAAAGAAGGGCTGGACGTATGACTTGGTGTGAAAACCTTGGGTTTAATCCTCAATGCTAGAAGGAAAAAAAAAAAATTAGGAGAAACTATGAGCAATGTACATGTGTTAGCAGTTTAAAAAGTTTGAAGAAAGCTGGGCGTGGTGGTGCAGGCCTGTAATCCCAGCACTCAGGAACTCAGGAGGCTGAGGCAGGAGGATTGGTGCGAGTTTGAGACCAGCCTGGGCTACAAAAGTGAGCTCAAGGCCAGTCTGAAATGCATAACAAGACCCTGTCTCAAAAAGACAAAAAAAAAAAAAAAAAAAAAAGTTTGAAGAAAAATGGAAAGCAAGAGGTAAATGGTTATCTCAGAGAATAAGGAGGCAGATTTATCAGGAAAAATTTAATTGGATACTACTGAGGATTCCTTTGAAGTGTGGTCATGGCTACAGTATAGAATGGATATCCTTACATTCACTGTTCTGTATAGGAAAACATTTAGTTTTTCACCACCAAGTATAAGTATAGTTTTGTATAATGCTCTGTATAGTTGAAAGATTTTTCAGTTCTAGTTTGAGAATTTCTATTATGATCAGATGTTGAATTTTGTTTGTGTATTCTTTCTACTCTAGGGCTATCCATTTGGTTTCTAATTTTGTAGATTATTGTTACTGCCTTTTTTACAGAAATCAAACTTGATAGCTTAATTTATATATAAGATCCATCTAGTTTTATGCATATATTTTGACAAACTTGTATACCCATAAAATCACCAAATAAAGATTATTTCTATTATTCCAGAAGTCAATCTTCTTCTCCAACTTCTAGCAACTTCATCTCCCAAGAATCCACTAATCTTTCTGTCATAGTAGATTACATTTGTGTTTCTTGTGAACTATTTTGCCTATGTCTTACTTTTCTTCCCACAATATTTTTTTAGATTTGGCTATGCCTGACATATCTCAGTAGTTTGTTCCTTTTTATTGCTTTTAATGTATGTATCACAATTTGTTAATCCAGTCACTTAACTCCATTTCTTACTTACATAATAAACATATCCATGTTATTGTATCTAGAGTATGTAAAGTTGTGTGGTCCTACTGTCTTAACAGTGTCCTATGAAAAGCATATACTATAACTTTGTCATGTCTAAGGTTTATTTTTATCTTCGATATTTTATTTTTTAAAATTTTGTGCTTCTTGTGTTGTATTTGAGAACTCCAGAAGTTAAAGTGATCATGAAGATTTTAAGTTTCATAATTTAAGGTTTATGTTGAGGTCTGTGATCTATTCATATGTGTGAGGTATACATGTGAGTTTAGTCTTTCATTATTTTTTTTTTTTTTTTTTTGGTGAGACCAGGGTTCGAACTCACAACCTTGCACTTGCCCAGCAGGCACTTGTGCCTTGGAGCTATCTCCCCAGCCCCCTAGTCTTTCATTATTAACAGTGATATTAACGTGGAGAGTGTTCATTTTTTTCTGTATTTTCTTAAAGAATTTGTGTAGATTTGTATTTTTTCCCTTTCTTAAATATTTGATAGAATGTATCAGTGAAGCTCTTTGGGTGTAGAATTTTCTTTATGGAATGAATTTAAATTATGAACTTCATTCTTTAATAGTTGTAATTCGAATTGTTTATCTTTTTTTTTTTTTTTGTCTTTTTGAGACAGGGTCTCACTATGCAGTTCAGGCTAGCCTTGAGCTCACTTTTGTAGCCCAGGATGGTCTCGAACTCGCACCGATCCTCTTGTCTCAGCCTCCCGAGTGCTGGGATTACAGGCATGAACCACCACGCCCGGCTCGAATTGTTTATCTTAAATCAATTTGAATAATTTTGTGTAACTTCAAATGTATTGGCATAAGTTATCACAATATTCTTTTTTGATATATGTTGGTTTTCTCCCTTTTGTTATAATCAATCTAGAGATTCATGTATTTGATAGATTATTAGCTTTAAGAACAAATTTTGGTTTTATTCATTGTATGGTTTTTTTGGTTCCATGTAGGTCAGACTGGCCTTGAGCTTACTTTGTAGCCCTGTCTGGTCTTGAATTTGCAACAGTCCTCCTGCCTCAGTCTCTAGAACACTGGAATTACAGGCATGCACCACCATGCCTAGCATATATAACTGTTTCTGACACTCTTTATCCTTTCTGTGTATTTAAGTTTCATCTGGTATCATTTCTTTTTGAATGAACAGCTTCTTTTCTTTCGGTCCAGGTCTTTTGGTGATGATTTCATGCAACATTTATTTGCCTGAAAAAATTTTTAACTTTTTTTTTTTTTTTTTTTTTTTGTATTTAAGGGAAGGATCTACAGGGTGTTCAGGGCCTCATTACTAGATCAGACTCCTAGTGATCCATCCACCTGTTTACAGCCTCCCAAGAGCTGAGATTACAGGTGCATGCCACCACGCCCAGATGAGGCAGGGCCAGCACGGCAGGGCTGAAGATTGAACTGCCCTGGCTCCTGCACCAGCTTGTAGGTGCTTCAATCTGTTGAGCTATTCTGCCGGGCCTCAATTTTTTTTTTTTTTTTTTGAGACAAGATCTCACTATGGAACCCAGGCTGACCTTGAACTGATGGTGTGCACCTGCACCTGGCTTAACTTTTTTGAAAGGTATTTTCACTTGATACTGAATTCTAAGTTAACTATTTTTCTAGTATTTGAAATGATGTCTTTTTTTTGTTTGTTTGTTTTTGTTTTTGTTTTTGGCTGTGCCAGGGATTGAATTCAGTATCCTGTGCTTACCAGGCAGGTGCTTATTCTACTGAGCTGTCTCCCCAAAGGATGTCATTTTCAAGTATTTTGGTTTGTATAGTTTCTGATTATAAGCCTTAGATTATTTTTATATTAATCATTTAAGCATTTAAAATGAAGACATTTTCAGAGTTTTTCTTTTCTCTGGTTGCTTTTAAGATTTTTCTCTCTAACATTGACTTTCAGCAATGCAGATGTAGTGTGCCTTTGCTGTGATTTTTTAAATTTTATGTATTTGGTACAGGGTCTGACTACGTAGCTTGAATTCATAGTGATGTTCCTGTTTTCAGCCTCCCCAGCACTGGGATTACAGGCGTGCGCTACCACACCTGGTGTTGGTGGCTGGTCTCAGAGGTTGGCACGGTATGTGCTATGATGGAACCACACACCAGGGATGGAAGCTAGGTCCTTGCACTTGCCTAGGTGAGATGCTTAGACAGCTGTGCCATCTCTGCAACCCTTTGTTGTGACTTCTGAATAAATTTGTATTGTCTTTGACATTTACTAAGGTTTTTTGGTCTTTTTTTGGAGACAAGGACTCCCTATACAGTTCAGGTTGGCCTTGAGCTCACTTTTGTAGCCTAGTCTGCTCTCGAACTTGCACCAATCCTCCTGCCTCAGCCTCCCAAATGTTGGGATTACAGGCATGTGGCACTACGCCTGGCAGTTTTTTTTGTTTCTGTGGATTAATAATAATTTGAACAAATTGGGAACTTATTTCTTTAAATAATTTTGTCCATCTTTAGTGTCCTTCAAGTGTTCTGATTTTGTTTTTTAAACTAGGAGTTGAATCCATGGCTTCCCAACTGAACTAAATCCCCAACCCATCTATTTATATTTTGAGACAGGATCTTGATAAAGCATCTAGGCTGAGTTTGATTCTTTGATCTTCCTATATCTTCCTGAGTAGAATTATAGTTGTAGTCCACTGTGTCTGTCCACTTGCTTATATTTTATATTATTTTATAGGTACTGGAACAATATAAAATTCATTTTTATTAAGCTTGCTTTCATTTAAAAAAAGTTTTTTATCCATTTGTTTATTTTGCTATGACTTCTCAGTCAACTGTCTTTTCTTCTATAGCTTCCAGCCGATGTTAATTTCATCCATTGAGATTTTCATTGGAATTTTTTTATTGATGCATGAACCAATGTGATTACTATACCTGGCTCACCTCCCTTCAATCCTTTTTCACCTCCCCATTTACAAAAGCCTTGTTACTGTTTTTTTCCCTTCCATTGTCTCTAAAAAATGCCAGACAAAACCATCCTTGCTTTATTTCCTTGTCCTTCCTAAATTCTTTTTCTTTTTGGTGCATTTTGGAAAACTTTAAATAATTTTGTCTTTTCTATTGCATCCTTTTATTGTTGTGTTTTCATCTTTGCATGATTTTTTTTTTTTTTTTTTTCTTAATCTCTTTAGGAGGGTTCTTTATTTTTCCTTTTTTATTCCTTTTACCTGCTGGAAAGAAAAGGGCTCTGGACCTGTTATCTACCCCACGTAAGCCAGGCTGCTCAATTTTATTTTTGAGTTAATCATTTGTTATTGATGTAGAACTTATGTAACAGAAAAATCATCATTTTAATTTGTGTAATATAGTGGCTTTTATAGTTTGTTCATTATGTTGTGTGACTATCATCATAATTGAAATCTAGAACATATCCACTGAAGTGGAACTCCATACGTAATAGAAGTCCAGGTTGCCTTTATGCCCCTTTATCTTCTGGCAACCATTAATCTTTTTTGTTTTAATAAATTTGTTTCTTGTATAAGTGGAATAATAAAACGAAGTCTTCTAAATCTGGCTTTTACTGGTATCCACCACCAAAACTGGGCATGGTGGTACATGTCTATAATCCCATCACTGGGGAGGCTGAGACAGGAGGATCACTAGGAGTCTGAAGTGAGATCCTATAACATATAAATAAACAAATCTTTTTTAAAAAATCTGGCTTTTAAAATGTAGCATTGCCAGGCGTGGTGGCTCACGCCTGTAATCCCAGCACTCGGGAGGCTGAGGCAGGAGGATTGGTGTGAGTTCGAGACCAGCCTGGGCTACAAAAGCAAGCTCAAGGCCAGCCTCAACTGCATAGGGAGACCCTGTCTCAAAAAAAAAAAAAAAAAAATAGTAGCGTAATGCATTTTTGGTTTATGTCCTATTGTGTATCACTATAGTTTTCCTTTCAATGACTTTGTTACTAGTCACATTTTGTTCATTTTTTATTTTTTTATCTATTTGATGTACAGTCTCCCTGTGCAGCTGGGACTCATAGTGATCCTCCTGTTTTCAGTTTTGCCTGAGCTGGGATTATTATTTTAGTTGATGGACATTTGAACTATTTGTTTTTGGAGGGGAAAGAATTTGTGAATAGTGCTGTGAAAATGTATGTTCCAAGGTTTTTGCGTGGTTATATCCCTTTAGTTCTTTGATTATGTATCCTGGACAGGAATTCTTGAGTCCTTTAGTAATTTTATGCTGTTTATGCTAGTTTATCTATCTGTTTATAATTGAATTAACACATTTGATTTGGATTGTTTTTGTGTGTGTGTGGTACCAGGTGAGAACTTGGGACCTTGACCTTGCCAGACAAGTGCTTATGCTGCTGAGCTGTATCTCTGGCCTCGAAGTACCTTAAATTTGAAAAAAAGATTTCCGTAGAAAATGAAGTAGAAAAAACAAACATAAAAACACCCATTTAGTTATGGTGGAAAAAGTAGTACTCTTAAATAGCAGGTTCATTTTCTAGAATATATTTGTACGTATATATGGTTTTAACCAGATGACTTCTGTGCCCCTTTTAGCATGTATTGTTTTTGAACCGAAGATTGGAATGCTTTGTTGGATTTTGCTTATGTATAGTATAGTATAGGTAGGGAGTTACTGTAATATATTATTACAGAGCCAGATGTGGTGGTGCATGCCTGTAATCCCAGCATTCAGGAGACTGAGGCAGGAGGATTGCTGTGAGTTTGAGGCCAGCCTGGGTTACATAAGCAAGTTCAAGGACAACCTGCACTACACAGCAAGACTCTATCTCAAAACAAAACTACCCTAATAAAATATATCATTACCAGGATGAATATAAGGTGAACTTGAAATTTCATTTTGAATTATTTTGAACAATGAATTAAAATGTTGATCTTTTTTTTTTTTTTTTTTTTTTTTTTTAGGTTGATGGGGGAGAATTTTCTCAGTGAATGATTGAAAACTTTACTGCTTTTCTTTCTATACTTAGTGAATTCTGCTTGGTTTGATTTTACATTGCTCTTCACTTTTTGGTTAATAACTAACTTAAAATTATTTTAATGCCAGGAGTTTGCAGTCCCTGACTATCGCTCTTCTCATCTGGAAGTTAGTCAGGCATCACAGCTCTTACAGCAGCAGCAGCAACTTCGAAGACGACCTTCCCTGCTTTCAGAATTTCACCCTGGTTCTGACAGGTAATAGCTTGCATTTTGAGATGCTCTGTATTAGATGACATTTCCAAGTGGTTATCATGGCAGTCAATAAGCTGTGAAACTTGTTTCTACATGTTAGCCTTAATACTGTGTTGTGGAAAATAATAGTAGATTTGAATCCCGGTCAGCTGTGGGTCTTGATCACTTTGCATAAACAACTATTCTTCTTAGCTAGGTGCTACATATTAGTAGAACCACCTGGAATGACCAAGTTCCCAGTGATAGAAAAATTAAGCAGACCCTGTGGTTGTGTCCAGGCATAAATAGCTAGAGTTCCCCAGGTGATTCCCATTTGTAGTCAAGGTGGCAAATAACCAGTTTATACTGTTTAAGCTTTAGTTTTTGTACCTTAACAATAGGGCGTTGGGCCCGGCGGGATGGCTCAGTGGTCTAAAGCGCCTGCTTGGGGAGGCTTGGGCAGCTTCAGGGACCGCGGTTCGATCCCCGGCACCACATGCTGCGCCAGCCCTGCTCTCGGGGTGGGCTGAGCCGGCCATAAAAGTGAGTGAATAAACAAACAAAGGTTCTGAAACAAGAAAAGAAACAAAAAACCCCCCGAAAACAATAGGGCGTTGTCTCAGTAAGTAAATATTCTGTCAAGTAGTGTCTGTCCTGTATACAGTAGGTATGTTTTCTGCAGTGACTGACTGAGCTTTTTTCTCAAATTTTTCATTCTTAAAGTTGTTTTTTGTTTTGTTTTGTTTTAGTTTTTTTGAGATAGAGTTGTGCTTTGTAATTCAGGCTTGCCCTGAACATTCTATGTAGTCAACTGGTCTAAAAGCTGTAGAGATCCTCTTGTCTCAGCCTCCTGAGTGCTGAGATTATAGGCATGCCCCACCATGCTTGGTTCATTCATAAAGATTTTTTAAAAATAAATTTTATTGTGTATGTTTAAGGTATATAAAATGATGTTATAGGACAAATACAGGTAGTAAGTCAGTTTGCAGAAGCAAGTTAAGATCTGTCACTCCTGTAATTGCTTTTACAATTACGTCTTTGACTTAATTCTTTCAAATATCTGCTACTTTGTATTTCAATATTTTCTGACATCCTGGTGACCATTGTTTTATTTTGTACCATTGTTCACTTTTGAATTACTATTTTTCTATTTGTGTTTGTTATGTTTAACTTAGCATAGTACCTAGCAGCCTCATCCATGTTGGAGTAAATGACCAGGTCATGTCTGTGCATGCACCAGTGTGTACAAACATCAGTTTCAGGCATCTGTTTTCCTGTCTTGGCTTTTGTGAATGTGGAGTGCAGATCTCTTTGATTTCTTTGGGACTGTGTGTAGAAGCGGGATTACTGTGCCATGTGGCAGTTCTATTTTTAGTTTCTTTAGAAATTTTCATATTCTTTAGTGACTGTATCAATCTACATTCTCAGCACAGTAAGCAAGAGGTCCTTTTTCTCTATGTACTTATTTATGTGTATTTGTTGCCTTTTGACATTCTAATAATATCCATCTTAATGGGCATAAGGTGCTATCTTGCGGTGGTTTTGATTTACATTTCCCAGATAATTATTTTTTTTTTTTTTGTCTTTTTGAGACAGGGTCTCAGTATGCAGTTCAGGCTGGCCTTGAGCTCACTTTTGTAGCCCAGGCTGGTCTCGAACTCACACCAATCCTCCTGCCTCAGCCTCCCGAGTGCTGGAATTACAGGCGTGCGCCACCACGCCCAGCACATTTCCCAGATAATTAATGATGTGTTGAGCACATTTTATATCCCAGTTGGCAATTTTCATATCTTCTGTGGAGAAGTGCCAATCTATTCTTTTTTTTTTTTGCCCCTTGTTAATTGGGTTACTATATTTTTCTGTTCAGTTGTATTCTTTTATAAGTTCTAGAGATTTATCTCTTAGTCAGATATATATTTGCAATTTTTTTTCCCATTCTTTAGCCTGGTATTTGACTTTGTTCCCTTCCCACTTTCAAAATAGCTTTGAGAAAATGAAGTACTTAGGAATCAATCAAACAGAGGAAGTAGAAGATCTTTGCACTGAAAGCTGTAGTACTCTGAAAAAGGAGGTTGAAAGAGGATATCAGAAACTGGAATGATATCCTTTGCTCTTGGGTAGGAAAAACCAACATAGTGAAATGGCCATACTTTCAAAATTGTTATACAGATTTAATGCAGTCCCAATCAAAATATGATTAACATACCTTACAGAACTGGAGAAAGTAATCCTAAAATGTGTTTGGAATGAGAAGAGACCTAGAAGAGCAAAGGCTATTTTGGGCAACAAAGGCAAGGCAGGCAGCATCACAATGCCTGACTTGAAATTAAACTATAAATTTGGTACATGCTTATATTTCTAAATATCTGTGTACAAATGTGTAATTGCTTTTATCACATTGTATAGGGATTTATTAGAATATCAGTGATGGGGCCTGGTAGGATGGGTTAGTGGTCTAAAAGCACCTGTTTAGAAAAGCTTAGGCGGCTGCAGGGACCATGGTTCGATCCCCGGCACCACATGCTGTGCCAGCCCTGCCCTCAGGGCAGGCTGAGTTGGCCATAAAAATAAATAAACAAACAAACAAAAGTTCTGAAACAAGAAAAAAAAAAATAAAATTAAAAAAAAAACCAAGAATATCAGTGATTGGTGTAAAATACCAATTCCAAGTTAAGTCTAAGATGTTTGATATTCAGAAACACAATGATATTAAGCTTAAGCACCTATGTTTTAGAGTAATAGTATCACTAAGCTTTTCTCCTGGAGGGCTAAGTGTATCAGTTTACAGAGTGAAAGTTAGAGAAAAAGAAGGGCTACATGAATAGCCAATATTCTGGCCCTAGCTCTTCAAGGTCAGTGAGGACTCAGGACAGAACAGAACCTGTGCTGTAACATCCTATAACTTAGTGGTTTCTCAGATTTTCTGTTCAAGGATGTTAAGGGACCACAGAGGAAAGGGATTGAAGGAATATAGTGTGCCTAAGGAGAGTCACCTAGAGAGAAAACATTCTCTTGGGCTTTCACAGAGAGCAGACTGATCAAGCATGGGGCCATGACTCATCCACATGGCTGACACTGACAACAGTTCTGTGAAGCACTGTACATGGTTCAGAGTAAATCCTGAGGGGATTTGACTGACCTTAGGAGATACAAAAACAACATGTTTTGTTATACAGGTCTTGCTTCAACTTGCCCTTAACCACCCAGCGGGAAAGTTGAAACATGATGCGTAAAATGTAAAGGTAGTTTAGTATGCTGAACTGTAAAAGGCATAAATCAACAGCTTCCAACATTGCTGCTTTTGCCAGAAACCCACTGTAATTATGGAACATTTGACTATGTATACCTTCTCTTAGATCAAAGGGAAGAAATCTATTGTACTAACAACCGTTAGAGAATTTATCATGTCTACACTCTGTGCTCTGTATAAATACAATGAGGACAACAATTAAAAAAAGAAATTAAAGTATAAAGCTACTGTTGTAAAAACAGCATAGTAGTGGGGAAACAAACCTGCAGATCTGTGGAACAGATTAGAAGATAGAGGAAAAAAAAGTCTAAACACACTCAGCAGCCTTATCTCTGACAAAGGGGCCAGATACTGTTTACTGGAAACCCTCTTTCACTGTTTACTGGAAACACTATTTACTGGTCAAAATTAGTTAATGGTTTATGTTTGTATTTCTCTGTTAATAGCACTTCCTTCCATTGCTATTTAGGCTGATAGTATAAAGTTTTTCTTTTTTTCTTTTCTTTCTTTCTTCATCTTATTGAGACAGGGTCTCACTATGCAGTTCAGGCTGGCTTTGAACTCACTTTTGTAGACCAGGCTGGTCTCAAACTCATATGATCCTCCTGCCTCAGCCTCCCAAGTGTTGGGATTACAGGTGTGTGCTACCACGCCCAGCTCGGTGTTTTTTTTTTTTTTTTTCCTAGATAGTGTCTTGGTATGGAGCCCAGGTTGGCCTCATGCTTATCTCAGTTCTCCTGCTTCAGCTTCGTAAGTGCTGGGATTAGAGGCATCTGCCACTGTGCCTGGCCATAAAGTTTTGATTACTGTAACTTTCTTTGTATTATAATTTTTAAAGAAGTATGAGGCCTCTAACCTTATTATGACTATTGGAGGTCTTTCAGAAAGGTCATTATAGAGCCAGTGAGATAGTTCAGTGGTCTGAAGCACCTGCTCAGGCCAGCTTAGGCCAGTTTAGGCAAGCAAAGGGACCCAGATTTGATCCCTGGCACCACATGCTACACCATCCCTGCCCTCAGGGCAGGCTGAGCTGGTGGGGGGGGGGGAAGAAAAAAAACCATTATGAATTTTCAATTTTTTTTGTGTATGTGAAGAATGCCATTGAGATTTTGGTAGGGATTGTATTAAATCTTCATGTTATTTTGTGTAGTATGGACATTTTGATTCTTACTATTTATGAATATGAAATACCTTTCCATGTAGTGGTATCTTTAATTATTTTTAGAGGTTTCAGAGTATAGATCTTTTACTTGCTTGGTTAAAGTTAGCTTTAAGCATTTTCTTGTTTTTTTTTTTTGCATGCTGAGGTAAATGGCAGTGTTCCCTTCATTTCTGTTTTACTTAGGTTATTACTGTGTATAAGAATGCTGCTTATTTTTTAATTTTTTAGTGATACTGGAGATTGAACCTAGGACCTTACACGTGCTAGGCAAGTACTGTATTGATGAGCTACATCTGCAACCCTTTTTATTTTGAGACAGAGTTTCATAAAAATACTTAGCCTGGCATTGAATTTGTGATGCTCCTGCCTCAGCTTCCTGAGTACCTGTAGGTCTGCATCACCATGCCTGTTTATTGATTTCTTTCCCCAGGATTAAACTCAGGACTGCATGCTTCCCAGACAAACACTGTACCATTCACTGAATTATGCAGCCTATTTCCTGTAGTAATTTTTGTGTTTTACAACTTCATTGAATTCCATTATTAGTTCTAGTAGGGTTATTAGGGTCTTTGGAGGATGTTTACCCATAGGATTATGAAAGACAATTGTGCTTATTTTTTTTCTTTTTTTTTTTTTTTTTCTTTTTTGCTGAATTGGCATGATGTTATAAAAATTTATGGACAAATTTGCACATAATTTGGGCACACAAATGAGCCAAAACAATTTAGCAAACAACATAATTGGAGAATTTACATTTCTCAATTTCAAAATATACTATGAAGTTACATTGGTAAGAATGATAGGATCCCATCATAATGGGCCACCTAGAGAGCAATGCCCTAAGAACGCAGAAATAAGCTCTAATAAAATCATGTAAATGTACAACGATTTTAAAAATTCAGTGAATCCAATAGCTTTGATATGCCAAACTCAGTATGGTTGTTAAACTTCTAGCTAACTGAGCAGAGAAACAGGTATAAGTTAGCAACATTTTCCATGAAAGGAAGTACATTTAACAAACACTAAAGAGGAAAATGTGCTTATTTTCTGACTTAGATATCTTTTTCCTTTTTCTTCTCTATATGCCCTTTTGCTAGCCTAGTTTCAATCCTCTTGCCTCAGTTTCCTTAAGAATTTATGTGGAAGTTCTAACAGGGCAGTGCAACTACTTGCATACCATATTGGAGGTGGTGATCCTCATCCACTGAGCATGCAGCTGTATAAGGGACTCACGTGGAGCTGTAAGGGAGGCAGGGACCATCTACCAGTCAGCCAGATCAACTGAATCAATCCTGGTGATCAGTGGTGTGAGAGATGTCACAACTAGATCACCCTCATGTTCCTGCCCCAGCTTCCTGAATGTTGAGATGATAGGTGTATGTCACCACATCCAATGATTGCTTTTGCTATTGTACTTCTAGTAATGTTATAGAAGTGACATTGCCTTGTCTTAGATCTTATTGGAAAAGCTGTCATCTTCCCATTTCATCTTGTTACCTGTGGGATTTTCATAAATGACCTTTGTTACGGTAACAAGCCCTGTTTCTGTTACTGAGGTCTTTTGTTTGCTTGGCTCTGTGTGTGTGTGTGTGTGTGTGTGTGTGTGTCTGATGCTGAGATCAAAACCAGAACCTTGTACAGGCTATGCAAGTTTACTGAGCTATTTCCTTAGTCCAAGAGTGTTTTGTTTTGGTTTGCTTTGGTTATTAAAGAAAGGATGTTGAACTTTGTTAAATACTTTTTCCACATTAACTGAAATGATTATTTGTCTTTATCTTAAATGATGTATTGTTGGTGGATTTGTGGTTACTAAAGCAATCTTGCAACCTAAGGAATAAACCCCATTTATCTGTGATACATTGTCTTTTTGATATGTTGCTGGATTCGTTCTGCTAATGTTTTTTGTTTTTTTTTTTAATAAGGTCTCACCATGTAATCCAAGCAGGCCTGAACTTCAAGCAGTGGTTCTAGTGCCTCAGCCTCCTTAGTGCAGACTATCAGCATGAACTAGCACTCCCTATGCATTTTTTTTTTTTTTTTTTGTCTTTTTGAGACAGGGTCTCGCTATGCAGTTCAGGCTGGCCTTGAGCTCACTTTTGTAGCCCAGGCTGGTCTCGAACTCACACTGATCCTCCTGCCTCAGCCTCCCAAGTGCTGGGATTACAGGCGTGTGCCACCACGCCCGGCTTTTTTTTTTTAATCTAACCTGCCAGTCTTTTGTTTTGGGAACTGAGACCTTGACATTGAGAGTTACTGTAAGGTGTTTATTGAATCCTGTTATTGTATTATTTTAGGAATGCTGACCCCCCCCCCCCTTGTTTATTCTCCAGTAGATGTATACAGTATTTATTTCCCTTTGGGTTCTTTTGGTGCTGGTGGCCTAAGATTTCCTTAAGTTTTGGTGCTTGTTTTTCTGTTTTTTGAGACAAAGTCTTGCTGTATAGTCCATGCTGGCTTTGAATTCACTGCAGAGCCTTGACTGGCCTTAAACTTGCAGTTATCTTCTTGCCTCAGCCTCCGCATGCTGGGATTATAGGCATGCAATATCATGCTCATCTCCCTTCTTTTCAGTAACTGGCTTACTAGTCATATATTTCTTTAGAATCTTTTTATTGCAGGAAGTATTTGCTTCTCTTCAGTTTCAAAGGTTAATCTCTCAGGGTAAAAGTTTGGTGTGACAGTTTTCTTTTAGGGATTGAAAAAATTTGTCTCCAACTCTCTTGGCTTTTAATGTTTGTGATAGGAGACTCTCAGTTATTCTGGTGGGCTTATTTTCTTAGGTTGCTTGCTGTTTTTCTTTAATAACTTTTAGTATTCTCATCTTTTGTTGAATTTCTAGATTTTTTTTTTTTTTCTATATTTAGCACAGGGTCTACAGGGTCTTACTACATAGATCTGACTTGTAGTGATTCTTCTGTTTTCATCCTCTCAAGTGCTGGGATTACAGGTGCATGCCACCATACCCAGTCTCAATTGTCTTCTCAGTGCACCCTGGGGGAAGAGACCCCTGCACAGCATGGCATGGCATGCCAGGGATCGAATCCTGGCCACTGTGCTCTGAGTAAGCAGGTGCTTTAGTCCCCTGAGCTATCAGGCCAGCCTTTCTAGGATTTTGATTATGATGGGTCATGGAGAAGTTTTCTGACTATGTTTATTTAGTTTTTTTTTCTTTGTACCAGAGATCCATCTTTGGCTCTTGGAGCTTGCTAGGTAGGTATGTAAGCCATTGAGCTATCTCCCTGTTCCTATTTAGGCTTCTTTATGCCTCTTGTACTTGATTATTGAATTCTTTCCCTAGGCTTGGGAAAACTTTTGCTATAATTTTTTTTTTTTGCTATAATTTTGGTGGATAAATTTTTTATACCTTTTGAGTTGTCTCCTAATTTTTTATTTATTCCTATAATTCCGAGGGATTATTTTTATTTTCTTTTTTTGCCATCTAACAGCTGTTGAATACAGCTTGTGTTGTTGTCATTTTGGGGTATTACTAAGTTTATGATTTAGTACCTATACTTTTCTATTTCTGACACTGTACTCACATTTCTTAAGTCTGTTAGCAAGGCTTACCACCGAATTTTTCATATCATCTATCTCTGTGTGTTTTCTTTCATTCTTTTCTAATTCTATTCTGAAGTGGTCATTTATGTGTTTTTTTTGAGGGGGAGCTGATTTAGCCCACCTTGGGTCCCGGTTAGCACAGCATGTGTTGTGCTGGGGATCAAATTTCAGTCCCTGTGTTTGCCTGTGCTTGCCTAAGCAGGTGCTTTAGACTGTTGAGCTATCTTGCCAGCTCATGTATTGTATTCCTTGCCCATCTCAGTTACTATTTCTTCTTTAAGCTCATTGAACATTTTGTTGGTGAAATCTTACCTGTTTAAATTGTCTTGAGCTTGTTAAAACATTTCATTCGTTTGCTTTTTTGTTTTTACCTCTTTAACCATTTTAACCATTTTGTTTTTGAATTCTTTGCTCCTGTGTCTTGCTTTATTTCAGTGTGTGTGAGATGAGCTTTTGGAGAGCTGAGGGTTATGAAGATACATTGGTACTTTGTGTTCTCATGTTTCTGTTGTTTTTCCACTTGGGGTGCAAAATGATAAAACTAGATGTTGACATGCAGTACAAATCAATTAAAAGTAACAACTGCGTCACCATTAGCAGTAGAAATCAGTAGTAATAATAGAGTCAGTGACCAACTGGTTATTGATATACCATGAGAACTCTTAATAGTTATGCCCATATCATCGTAAACCATAGAAAATCTGTAATAACTTAGGAATGAGAACAACCCAAATACTGGTGTGTAATAAGTATTTACTAAAAGCAGCAATTACACCACCATTAACACTAGAAAAAAATTTAGCAATAATAAGCATAGAGTCAACTAAATATTTAAAATCACTAATGCTTTAACAATAATAATGGTAAAAGGAAAAGGACTGGGGAGATAGCTCAGTAGAATAAGTGCTTGCCTGGCAAGCACAAGGGCCTGAGTTCAATCCCCAGTTGGTGGTGGGGGGTTGTTGTTGTTGGTGGTGGTTAAAAATAGGGATGCAGGAAGGGGAAAGTGAAAGAATTTGAAATAGAAGTGTGGAGGAAAGGTGGGATAAAAATCCAGTTAAGGAGTAGGAGAAAGGTAATAGAATTAGGTGAAAGCAAAAAAAAAAAAAAAAAAAAAAAAAAAAGACTAAGAAAAAGTAAGAAGAATGAAAATAAGAACAAAAGATAGAAAAGAAGATCCACGCAGAAGAGAAACGAGTCCCAAAAATTCCTTTACTAGTTTGCGTGAATGATTTATTTCCAGGCTTGTGGAATTGAAATTTATCAGGCTTGGGTAGAGGGTGGGGAGTCACAGTGAAGGTCTGTTTTTTCCCTGGCTACTTTGCTGTGTGAATGCTTAATCCTGGCCCATTTTTCTTCCTGGGCTGGGCTAGTCAGTGCTATGTTGTCTGCCTCCAGCTGTTCACTCCAGCAACTCCTATCACTGCAATCTTCAGTGAGCTTTTAAAAAATATTTGCCACAGAGTCTCACTATACAGCTTGGACTTGTAGTGATCCTCCTGTTTTAGCCTCCCCAGTGTTGGGATTATAGGTGTGTGCCATCATGTAGGTCTTGGAAGCTGGCTCAGCCTCCTTTTGGGTGGGGCTGGTTCTGTGGGCTTTAAGGCCTATAAGCTTGTGAGGCACTTCCCTTGCTCCAAAGGATCCTATTTCCTCACAGGCATCCAAGTCAAAATGTACTGCTGATTACATTGGCAGATGGAAAAGGCAAAGAGCACTGTGTTGGAAGTAGGCTGTGGTGGGGGCCACATAGTCCACTGGGCTTAGTGTCTGCACTTTCAGACACAGCGCCCCTCAGGAAACCACATGACTGGCTTGAATTCTCACTACATAGGGTAGGATTGCCTTTACAACCTTATTATACACCATAGCTTAAATTTCTCAGGGGATCTGCCACTAGTGTGCCCCTTCTCCCTGTTTCTTGTGCCATCCTCCACCTACCCACCTTAGTAGGATGTTCCCAAGACTCTTAAGTAGTTATTCTGTGACCTGATTCCCTGGGTATCATAGTGTGAAACAATAAACTTCTTCCCCAAATGGTTCCTGATGCTAGCCACTCTCAAATGTTTTAGGCACTGCAGTGGATTTCTTCTCCAACTCCAGCCTCATATATATTTATCCATGTAGGAGTAGCAAGGAACTGAGCTTGTTTATTTCTGCTTGTTTTTAATTATTTGTTGAAAAATGGTGGCTTTTTTGGTTTGTATTATTTTGAGTTCAAATTTTATGGTATAGATTTAAAAATGTTCTATGGATAGTCTTTGGTAATTTTTTATTTATTTTTTAATCAGAGAAAGCATCTTGCTACGTACCTCAGGCTAGCCTTTAACTCACTATGTAACCCAGACTAGGCTCAAACCTGTGGTGATCCTTGTGCCTTAGTCTCCCATATTCTGGGATTACATACATGTGCCTCCACGTGTGGCAAAGTAATTCTAGCTTTTTGCAAATTAAAGTCTTTTTTAATTTCTTTCATTTCTAGACTTTTTAAAATCATCTTGTCCCAATTCCCTAAGAAACTTTTAAAATTTGAATTAGAAGTTTAATAGTACTCTAGAAAGGTATATTCTGGGTGAGAAGAGGAGGAAGATAGAAATTCATCCTAAAAGTAAGCACAACTTTTTTTTTTATTTGCAAGTCTGATTGGGGACATTAGGGTGTTCTGTATCACAAATTTTTAACTATGTATGTATGTATATATGTATGTATTTATATATTTATTGTGTTAGGCCTCAAGAAAGGAGATCAGGATATGAACAGTTTCATCCAGGTCCATCCGCGGTGGATCATGATTCACTGGAATCCAAGCGACCGCGTCTGGAGCAGGTTACTGATTCCCATTTTCAGCGTGTCAGTGCTGCGGTTTTACCTCTAGTGCACACACTGCCAGAAGGGTTGAGGTCTTCTGCAGATGCTAAGAAGGTAAATATTTGTTCTTTTGCCCTGTGGAGCTGTAGGTCTGCAATGTATATTTATCCACACTCGAGTGCCTAAAAGGAACTCTAGTTACGCTTGTCTCTAAAGGTTAGTGCTATGGGAGGGTAAAAATCTTGTTAAACGAAACTATAATCCACAGATTTAGTACTCCAGACTTAAAGGTCATAATTTAACGTTTTGTAAAATAGTACAATTCTGAAGCATTTTGTACTGGCTTCTTATGCTGTAAAATGTAGAAAAATGTGGTCAGAGATACTCAACATTACTGATTTTGTCAAATTCAAGTTAAATTGTTTGCTTGAGTATGTATGTATGTATGTATGTCTTTTTGAGACAGGGTCTTGCTGTGCAAGGCCAGTTCAGGCTGGCCTTGAGCTCACTTTTGTAGTCCAGGCTGGTCTTGAACTTGCACCAATCTTCCTGCCACAGCTTCCCAAGTGCTGGGATTATAGGCGTGTGCCACCATACCTGAATCTAAGTTAAATTTTTTTTTTTTTTTTTTTGAGACAGGGTCTCACTGTGCAGTTCAGGCTGGCTTTGAGCTCACTTTTGTAGCCCAGGCTGGTCTCGAACTCACAACGATCCTCCTGCCTCAGCCTCCCAAGTGCTGGGATTACAGGCGTGAGCCACCACGCCCGGCTCTAAGTTAAATTTTAAATCCTTAAGTTTATTGGCAATTTACTAACTTGCTATGTTGTAGAAAATATATTTTAGTTAAGGGTTAAGTATAATTTTTATGTAGAAAAAACTAAATCCTAATTTTTTTGATTATTTTCCTTTATTCATTTTCTTTCTCTATCAACTGCTAAATCCTAATTTGTATAAGTACTATGCATTTATAGAAAACTTAGTAATTACAAAGGAAAAGTGCTGTTTATAATTACAAATCTTATTGATACTCTTTTGTTTCACTAAATTTTTAATAAGAATTATAGGGCTGGAGAGATAGCTCATTGGCATAAGTGCCTGCCTGGCAAGCATAAAGTTCTGAGTTCAATCCCCAGAACCACAAAAAAAGAATTATATACTTTTCTGTGTTTGACATGACATTGATATATGGATACATTATAGGATGATTAAGACAAACTAATTAACATACCCCTCACCTCACTTATTTTCATTCTTTTTGACCTGAAAACATTTCATTTCTCTTAGCAGTTATTGAGTATATGATATTCTTGTTAACTGTAGTTGTTCTACAAAATCAGAGGTAATTTTTTAATGACTATCTTTTGTAACATTTAAAAGAGTGTACAGTAGGGTTTGGGGAGATAGCTCAGTAGAATAAGTGCTTGGCTGGCAAGTGCAAGGGCCTGAGTTCAATCCCTGGTTCCGTAAAAAAAGAAAAAAAAAAAAGAGCTCCTGGCTTTGATCCTAGTCCCACCTCACCCATAAAATAATGTACTATAAATTTATAAGTGTTATTTTAGATCAAGCTATTTTTTTCTTGTTAATAAGGTTTCTTTGTGAAGTGTTTCTGTATTTGCTTTTGTTTCTTCACTGTGCTTATGTTCTTCAGTTGTCTGTTTTGCTTATTAAGCCTGTGAATTAGGAAGTACCTAGTACTTCATAAGTATTCCATAAACACTTGTTTTAAAAAAAATAAATTTCAGATACTCTTTAATGGTGAACTAATTCTCAACTTTTTGTCTTAAAATTTTTTAGCAGCATGTTGAAATTTAAAATATTTTTGACAGATTTTTTCCCATAGGTTTATTGATTTTTATGGCTTATTCCTTTTCTTATCCCAACACCATATCCCTAAAGTACTCAAGTATTTCCTTTGAGTTTTCATGGAATGAAAAGTAATTTATGAGCCGGGCATGGTGGCGCACGCCTGTAATCCCAGCACTTGGGAGGCTGAGGCAAGAGGATTGGTGGGAGTTCAAGACCAGCCTAGGCTACAAAAGTGAGCTCAAGGCCAGCCTGAACTGCATAACAAGACCCTGTCTCAAAAAGACCAAAAAAAAAAAGAAAAAGAAAGAAAAGTAATTTATGGAATTAAAAGTGATTTGTCAGCAGTTTATTTTTAAATAGTTCAGCTAAGAAAAAAATAGTATGTATGTAAAGAGAAAACAAATAGGGGCTTGGCAGGATGGTTCAGGGGTCTAAAGCACCTGCTTGGGAAAGCTTGGGTGGCTTCAGGGACCTCGGTTCAATCCCCTGCACCACATGCTGTGCCAGCCCTGCCCTCAGGGCGGGCTGAGCCGGCCATAAAAATGAGTGAATAAACAAAGGTTCTGAAACAAGGAAAAAAAATTGTTTTTAAATAAATAAAGAGAAAACAAATAGCACAAACAACTGGTGAATCTAGATAGAAGGTAAATGTGTGCATATGACCCTATTAATCCAACTTTTAGGTAAAGTTTGAAAATATAAGTTGGATGGGGGATTTCTCCTTGTGAGTAAACTAGAAATTAACTAGGCTTCCAGAACTTTTCAGAAATATATCACCATGTGAAATATTTGTATTATATAGTCTATGAAATTTATAATAAATATTTTATTGGCCACATATAATAACACGTACCTGATTGCAGCTACTTAGGAGGTTGAGGCAGGAGGACTACATGCCCAGCACTAGCCTAGATAACTTAGTAACATCTTTTCTCAAAAAAAAAAAAAAAAAAAAATCAGAAAATCTGAGGATATAGCTCAGTGATAGAGCCCTTTAGGGTTTTATCTCCAGAACTATGAAAAATGAATAAATACAGATTTTGCTATATTAAAAGAAAAAGAAATTAAAAATGTAACAAAACTCCTTAAAAGCTGAATAAATGCCACATTTACTGAAAGTTATAGCTATAGAATATGTTTTTTAGCAGAAAGAGATTTCAAAAACTCACATACTAGCCAGGCATGGTGCTGTATACTCATAATCTCCATAGCAGGAAGCTGAAGCAGGATCACTGTGAACTCAAGATTCTGTCTGAAACCTCTTCCCCTGAAAAAAACGAATGCACTAGAATGTCACATGTTAGAACATGATCTGACCTATTTCTACTTTTCAATCAAGAAACCAGATATTAGGAAAAATTAAGTTACCTAGCTGATGCCTCTTGATTTGGAATAAAAACTCAGGACCCTTGTAGGAGTCACCCTGATCCCTGTTTCCATCCTTATTTATTTTTGTTGTGGTTGTAGGGAGAACCAAACACAGAGCCTCTGGAGCACTAGTACAGTGCTCTGCCACTGAGCTGTGTCCTTACTCCTTTTTGTGTGTCTGTCTGTCTGTCTGTCTGTCTCTGTCTCTGTCTCTGTCTCTGTCTCGGTGTGTCTGTCTGTCTTCTCTCTCTCTCTCTCTCTCTTTCTCTCTCTCACAGGTTCTACAGGGTCTCACTACACAGGTTGAACTCATAGTGATCTGTGTTCAGCCTCCCAAGTGCCGAGATTACAGGTGTGTGCTGCCACGCCCAGTCTCAATCACTATTTCAGTGAGGCATGCTGGGATCAACCTGATCCTGCATCTGCCTAAGTAGATGCTTTAATCTGATGAGCTATCTGGCTGGCCCTTTCTTTTTTTGAAACATAATACTGTTAAGTATAGGCATGTCATTTATTGTTTTTAAAAAAGAAAGGCCTTTAGGAACAAGTTACATACAGTCTTAGTAGTTAGTTCTTCTATGCCTATTTTATTTTTGAAATGGCTTATAATAATGAAACATAATAAAAATTTTCAAATTCGTGTTACTTAAATTTTCTGGGTAGCATATATGAATGTCATGCAAAAATTCAAACCTTTGGCATAAATGGATTAGAAATCACTGTTAACATTTTTATGTTTATTTTTTCTTGTTTGTGTGTTTTAATGTTCCCCTTTAGGACTTTCTGTGTAGCACTACTTTTTTTTTTTTTTTTTTTTTTGCAGGACCGGGGTTCGAACTCACAACCTTGCACTTGCCCAGCAGGCACTTGTGCCTTGGAGCTATCTCCCCAGCCCCTGTGTAGCACTATTTTTGTTCAAGTATATTCTGAGTTTTTGTGTCAAAAGTTTGCAACTATATTGTTAGTGGTTAACTCAGTAGATTATTCATGAATGCAGTTTATCTAATCAGCTGTCATAGTAGTTGGGATTGATCTTGGGGCCTTCAAACTGAAATGTATCCCTAGCTCTTTAAAAAAATTTTTTTTTGAGATAGATCACACCAGATCACTAAGATGCACAGTATGCACTCAAATGTCAGTATCTTCCTATCTGAGCCTCCCAGGGTTTCTATACATTTTTACTTTAAGGTAAATTTGTATTAGTATTATTAATTACAGTTTCAAGTTGTCTTTTGAGCCTAGGGCCTTTGCACTGAGCTACATCTGCATTCAGCCCTTTTTATTTATTCAGCTAGGGTCTGGCTCAGTTTTTAAGTTGTTCAATTACAGCCCTTCTATGCCAGCCCTCCAAAGTGTGGGGATTATAATTGAGCCACCAGGCCTGGTTCAAAGTTAACTTTTTTTTTTTTTTTTTTTTTGATGTGCAGAAACATCTTTTGTTTGACTAACATGTCCCAAAATAGGTCAGTTAAATAGATTCTAGAGAATGTGGCCTATATATACTCAGTCCCTTTTCCCCCAAAATAACCTATCAGGTAGACACCTCTTCCTGGGCTCATCAGGTATAAAAAATGTTTTGTAGCTCTGTTTGCCATCTGCATATGGGATGACATGTTCATGTCCCTCCTCTATCTCTAGGGTACAGCAGCAGTAGGTGGTCGCAGGTTTCCCCTCAAATCAGCTTAGCAGAGATTTTTGCTCTATCCAAAATATGGAAACAAAACAAAGAGCAAGTAGGTTCCTTCGCTGAAGTGTTAGACAGGCTCCAGAGTTCTTTTTTTTTTTTTTTGAGGTACTAGGAATGGAACTCTTGACCTTGTGCTTGCCAGGCAGACACTGAAGCCATTGGAGCTATTTTCCCTGCCCAGAATTGACATATTTTAATTTTTAAAAAATGTTCTATTTATTTATTTAGTACTCAAGCTCTAACTATGCAGCTAAGACTTATAGTGATCCTCTTGTTTCAGCCTCCCCAGTGTTGGGATTACAGTGTGCTGTGATACCTGGTTTCAGTGCCTGGCATGGTGTGCCCAGGGCTCTGGGCCAACATGAAATGTGGTATTGGGGATTGAACCTGGGTCCTTGCAATTCCAGGCAGGTGCTTAGATCACTAAGCTATCTTCACAGCCCCCAGAATTGACATATTTTAATGCTTTGAATATTCCCCTGTTGCCTTGCAGAAGAATGGGACTATTTTTCATTAGAGTCAAAGGTGCCTCCCTTTGAATCTTTGCAACTCATATTAACTTAATAAATTATTTTAAACTTGCATTTATTTTGTGAGTAAAATTTTAATATTTTTTTCATATTTGTTATTTACCTTTCCTGTTCTGTGAATATTTTTTATATCTGTTGCTGATTTTTATGTTGAATTTTAATTTTATGAGTTGTTAGAATTCATTTTTCATAGCATGGGTGTCCAGGAATCAAACTTAGGACTTTGTGCTTGCCAGGTAGGTGCTTATGCCTCTGAATTATCTCCTCAGCACATACAATTCATGTTTTTAAAGGTTTTCCTGTTTTACCATTTGTTTTTTAAATTTGTTGATACTATTTTTATACTAAGTTTTTTTTTTTTTTTTGAGACAGGGTCTCATTGTACAGTTCAGGCTGGCCTTGAGCTCAGTTTTGTAGCCCAGGCTGGTCTCGAACTCTCACCGATCCTCCCGCCTCAGCCTCCCGAGTGCTGGAATTATAGGCATGCGCCACCACTCTTGGCTTATACTAAAATTTTTTAATTTGGCTCATTTTTTTCTTTAATGTAATATTTTATGTTTTCTGTATTTTGTTCTTGGTCTTCTCAAGCCTACCCAAAATAATGTGAATCTTTTTGTCTTGAGGTTCTCTGTGATTTTCTAGTAAGTCTTGTATGTTTGGTTTTAGTTGGCTTTTGTTTTGATGAGGATGTGAACAGAAATCTAATTTTCGTGTAACTGGATGTAGGATTAATTCAAGATTGTAAGTTCTGTCAAGGTGAAGATCATGTCTGTTTTGATCACTGCTCTATGCCCAGATCCTGTCTTATAAAGAAACCCTGAAGAAATTTGTCATTTTATAAATATTTAACCAACAGAAGCCTGCAAAGTGTATTGATTTGTAATAGTAGTTTTTTAGGGCATGTATCAGAATTACCTGGGGAGCTTTTCCAATGAACAAAGCTCCAAATGAAAAGTTAATATTGCAAAGAATCAACAACTTGGATTTCATCTCATTAAAAATTTTTGCACAACAAAAGAAATCAACAGAGTGATAGGGACAACATGCAGAGTGCGAAAAAATGTTAGCCAGTTGTTCCTTAGACAAAGGAGTAATGTGTAGAACATATAAAGATTCGAAAAAAAAAAAACTGGACCACTACCAAAATTAAGACCCAATCAAAAATAGGCATCTGAGATAAATAGACACTTCTTGGATGAACAAGTAGAAATGGCAATAAATATAAGCAGAAGTGTTCAATACTCAAATGGCACAAATTAAAACCCCAAGAGTCCAACTCACTCCAGAAAGAATGGCTACTATCAAGAAATCAAACAATAACCACTGCCGGCAGGATTGTAGGTAAAAAGGAATTCTTCTCCACTATTGATGAGAGTGCAGAAAGGTGCAACCACTGTGGAAATGAATGTGGAGATTCCTAAAAAAACTCAATCCCACTTGACCCAGCTTGTTTCCTTGGTATCTTTCCAGTAGAAGTAACAGCATCATATCACAGCAATATATGTGCATGCGTATTTGTAGCAGCATTTGTAATAGCTAAATGTTGGAAACAACCCAAATGTCCATCATCTGATGAATGGGTAAAAAAACGTGGTTTAATACAATGTGGTACTACTCAATCATAGTGAAGGATACACTTGAGACATTAACAAGTGGATGGACCTTGAGATCATGCTACTTAAGTGAAATAAATCAGACAAATATATAAATATCACATTGTCTGTCTGGAGACACAAAGTGCAAATAGGAACCAAAATGTATGGTAGATATTATGGAATAGGAAGAAATTCAGAAGCAAAGGGAAACTAGGAACTGGGGAAGGATAGAAGAAAAAAATGAGAATCGAAGGATAAAATGGAAACAAAGCTTTATAAATCAAGAGGTAAAGAATAATTGAAGGGTAAGGGAATGGGGAAAAAGGAGGAATCAAATATATCATGTATAGGTACAAATTCCCTATGATGAATGTTACCATTATTGTATCTAAATGTTACCAGTATCTGCTGGTTCCAAATGGAATATTTTGCCGTTATACATTTTTCTATAGTACAAATTAGATCATCTGTATATGGTAAGAAGATGATACTGATATAATGTGGACATTCTGATGATTCAGTAGAATTTTCTTTTGTACATTAATTTACCAAGTTCTTGGGAATAGGCTGTCGCATGGTTAAGGAGTCATCACAGTATTTGATGTGAAGAAAGTTTGAAAATTCTGCATTTAATCTTTTACAAATAGTAGTTGGTTTAGTGACTTCAAAAATTGCTACGACTTTCACAGTATTAGTGAAGATGTGAATGTTGAAGACAGTATAAAAACATTTTCCCTTGCAATTTTTATTTCTAAAGATTAGTAAAAATAGAGGGGTCTTCTTGATACAGGGTCTTGCTGTGTGGTTCGGGTGTTGGCCTTGCATAACTCACTTTGTAGCCCAGGCTGGTCTTGAACTTGCCATGATCCTCCTGCCTCAGCTCTTGAGAGCAGGCATTACAGATGTGTGCCATCGTGTCAAGCTTCTAAATGGGAATTTTTTATGCTGAAGAAACATTCTTTTTTTCTTCTGGAAACCAGTTATTTCAAGAATTTAATTTTTTTTTTTCAGAAGAGATCATTTATTGTTCATGCTTTACACTCAGCCAAAAGCGAGATCAGAAGTAGTCCACAGTGCCACAGGTCCAGGACAAAAACCAGGGAACTACTTAGGTTGAACCAGGTGAATCTTTTGGAGATGGTCTTGGTGACCAGATGGCAATGAAGTTCTAATCTGTTGAGACGTTCTAGACAGCACGCAGTCCAAAACTTGTACCAGTGTTGTCAGCCTCCAACATTCTTTATTTCTGCTCCTTTGGCCTGCATGGGTGTATGAACTATTTTACTTGGACTTCTGTCTCATCTTCTTTTATGCATCAGTCTATGCATTCACTTCGTCCTCCATTTGGCTCTCATGGTGCAAAAGTTTCTAAGAAGATGGAGTTAAAATCAAGACTCAAGTTTAAAATTTTTTTTTTTTGTCTTTTTGAGACAGGGTCTCACTATGTAGTTCACACCAGCCTTGAGGTCCCTTTTGTAGCCCAGGCTGATCTCAAACTTGCACTGATCCTCCTGCCTCATTCTCCCAGGTGCTGGGATTATAGGTGTGCAGTACTGTGCCTAGCTCAAGAATTTAATTCTTGTTATGAATATATAAAGTATAGGGATTTAGACAAGATTGGGCACATTCAAGGTGGTATGGCTGTAAACTAATACAGATATTTAGGATGTCAGTGATTTAGTATATGTTAAATGCAAATGATACTGGATTTTTTTTTAATGCTTTTCTTATAGAGTTGCATAGAGTTTAGTGTATAGCCATGTTATTTTTATGTTCTAGCTGAAATCTCTTTTAGCCATGTTTTTGAATAGTTTTCTGGGTATCTCCTATGCTCATGCTTAGTTTAGAACTGCTGAGTTTTTAGTCATTATTTAATGCATTTTTTGCTTTTTATACTCCCACAAATCACTTTTATTCTAGGCTTCCTACAGTCTAAGGAAGACTGGAATATTTTTCGGTGGATGGAGGCATACTGGGAATCAAACCTAAGACCTCATGTTTGCCATGCAGACACTGAGCCACTGAGTTCAATCCACAGCCCCAAGAACCTTAATTTGAAATTCATCAATTTTATTTATTTTACTTTATTTTTTACTTATTTAAGTTTTGTTTTTTTGAGACACGATTTTACTGTCCATTTCAGGTTGGCCTTGAACTCATCTTATAGTCCAGAATGGCATCAGACTCAGCAGTCCTCCTGATTCAGCCTTCTGTGTGCTGGGATTACAGGGCTCTGCTGCCATGCCTAGTTCATCTATTTTAAAATACTGCTTATATCTTTACTTAAAACTGGAAACTGTGGGTGAATGTTTATTTTGGGGATAGTAGATGTTGGGCAGAGGGGCTTTTATTTTGTTTCATTACAGTAGGTGGAATGGGATAAAATTTTCCCCCTGTTTTTGGAGGGGTGTGCAAGAGTCAAATGAGATGATTTTCTTTTGCCAGACTTATGTTGTATATATAGTGTGGGAGGGGCAGACTAGTTGCCTTTTGTTCTTTATGAAAGTAAGTCCAGGGATAATTTCAGAGAGAGTTCTTACATAGTTTATTTGAATTCTGTGTCTCAGTGTTAGTCCTTTGAAAATCTGAAAAGCTTTTTTTTTTTTTTTTTTTTAAAAGCTGGGAAACAAACCCAGGACCTCACACATGCAAAACATGGGCTTTATCACTGAGCTGTGATCCCAGTCACTACGTTTCTTGAGAAGAACTGTTGGCCTTATCATAGCTCGTAAGATGGGTAGATCTAGGGTGATTATAGCCCATAGTAGAATATGTGCTGTATGTTTGCCGCCATTGACACTATTTCCCAGCCTACTCATTCAGACATTTTGAAGAGTCCCTACAAAAAATGCTGAGAATTTAGTATCTTTTTTTGTCATTACAGCACTATTATTGCCCAGAAATTCTGTGTAGTGTCATTACATATTATTACACTTAACAGCTGATCAGCTACCTGGCTACCTCATGCTCACTCTGAATAGCTTTTTTTGATCTTTAGAATAGTGAATAGTTTAAACTATAAAAGTGGTATATACAGTTTGTGTGTGTGTTATTTGTATATGTATGTGAATATGAAATTAGTGCCAAAAGACAGCTTTTTTTTTTTTTTTTGTCTTCTTGAGACAGAGTCCTGCTATGCAGTTCAGGCTGGCCTTAAGCTCACTTTTGTAGCCCAGGCTGGTCTCGAACTCGCACTGATCCTCCTGCCTCAGCCTCTCGAGTGCGCCACCACACCTGGCCTAAGACACCTTTTTGATAAGCAGCCTATATGTCTCTGTTATGCTTTAAATTTTATTTGTTCCATTAAAATGTTGTTTTGATATTTGAGATAGGGTCTCCTGTAGTTCAGGCTGGCCTTGAGCTCAGCTCATAGCAGTCCTCCTGCCTCACCTTCAGAGTGCTACATCTGACTCTAACAACAATCTTAACTTTTTTTTTTTTTTGGTGGGATTGGGGTTTGAACTCACACCCTTGTACTTATCAGGCAGGCACTTTTGCCATGGAGCTATCTCCCCAGCCTCCCTTAACTCTTAACATTGGTTATTAGTGAGAATAAATTGTTGCCTTGATTTTCTTCTCTAAAGGATTCAGCATTTGGAGGCAAACATGAAGCCCCATCCTCTCCAATCTCTGGGCAGCCATGTGGAGATGATCAAAATGCTTCACCCTCAAAGCTTTCAAAGGAAGAGTTAATACAGAGCATGGATCGTGTCGATCGAGAAATTGCAAAAGTAGAACAACAGATCCTTAAACTGAAGAAAAAACAAGTAAGTACTTGTTGTTAATGCTTATTATAATATATTCTATAATATGTGCTTATCTCCATAAAGAGAATAACGTTGAATTTTCATTATGGATTCTTATATAAAAAGAATTATGCTTTAATACATTCCATGACTTTTTTTTTTTTTTTGCTATTAGTTTACATAGTTTCATGCATTCATTTCTCCTGCTATATTCTTTCATTGTATACACTTTGGTTTTACTAGATAATACCCGATTTGTGAAAATAATAGTAACATTTTATATCCCATTGACATCATATATGTCTACCAGTTTGTGCATATCCTTGCATTTATTTGATTTTGTTTTCATTTTGTTGTGAAATAGTTCTGTTTTAAATTGCATTTTCTTGATTGGGAATGAAGAATTTCTTTTTGTATGTGGATTTTTTTTGGTCTTTTTTGAGACAGGGTCTTGCTATGCAGCTCAGGCTGGCCTTGAGCTCACTTTTGTAGCCCAGGCTGGTCTCAAGCTCACACCAATCCTTCTGCCTCAGCCTCGCAAGTGCTGGCAGTACAGGCATGAGCCACCATGCCTGGCTGTGGTTTGCTTTTTGTGTGCATCATTCAAGTATGTCCGCATTCTTTTTTTTTTTGTACTTTAAATATTTATTAATACATAATGATTGCACTCATAGTGGGGTATTGGTCCATGGATGTAACATATAACACATCCTCTATATCTGTATAGGTTTGTTTCCCTTCTTCCTCTCATCTCTTGATCCCATTGTCCATATTCTCTTATTTCTTTTCAACTTTACTTATTTATATTATAGCTGGCTCAGCATGCCCTGGGGGTGGGGCTGGCACAGCATGTGGTGCCTGAACAGCATGTGGTGCCAGGGATTGAACTGAGGTCCTTGTGGTTCCCTAAGCTTGCCTAAGCAGGCACTTTAGACCACTGAGCTATCTTGCCACCTCATATTCTCTTATTTCATTGCTGTTTAATTTTAAGATTTCCTAAAATCTCTTGTCAGTTTTGTGTGTATGAGGTATCATCTAATTTGTGGTTTATCTTTTTTTGAGACTGAGTTTCTCTATGTAGTATAGGCTGAACTTGCAGTGATTCTCCTGCGTTAGCCTCCCTGGTGCTGGAATTATGTGCACATTTAATTTTTTTCCAAAGTTTGTTTCTTTTTTTAAAAATTTCTTTATTTCTTTATTTATTTACTCTTTTACTTATTTACTTATTTATTATGTATTTAGTAGAGGATCTACAGGGTCTTACTACACAGATCTGGACTCGTAGTGTATGTTCAGCCTCCCAAGAGCTGGGATTATAGGCATGTGTCACTGCGCCCAGTCTCAGTCGATGGGACTCAGGGATGGGACCGGGGCCAGGGCTGGTACTCCAGGGATCAAACCCCAGGTGCTGTGCTCTGTATAAGTAGGCGCTTGAGTCTGCTGAGTTGTGCAGCCAGCTCTTTCAGAAGCTTGTTTCTGAGGGTGGAATTTTATTTTTTAAGAGACAGATTGTTTCCGTTACTTTTCTCTTGTTGCTGGGATAAAATATCTGGCACCCAGAATTAAGGAAGGAGAGGTTCATTTAGCTCATAGTTTCGAAGGTTGTAGTTTATAATCAGCTGGTTCTAAGGCAGTGTGGCCTATGGCAAAGGGCAGCTGTTCATTGGGTAAAAAACCAGCAAAACAGCAAGAGCAAAAAGGAAAGAACAAGTGGCAGCAGAGAGCAAGCCTCTTTTCCTGCTTCATATTGCACTCAGGCTCTCCGCCCCAGGGCAGATGTCACACCCATAATCTCAGCATTGAATTATGAATCAGTCACAGGCTCTAGAAGTCTGCTTCCTCACTGTGTCAGGCTCTGGAGGGGACAAGTAGGCACAAGCCATAGCCCCAATCATATTATGTTCCACAGACTAGTCCTGGACTCCTGGGCTCAACTTGCAAGTAGCTGGATCTATAGGTATAAACCACTTCCCCTAGTTCTTGAGCATACATTTTAAAATTTGAGGTGTAATTCACATTTGGAAATATAATTTAATTTTGAAAGCATACTGTCAGTGTCATCACCACTATCTAATTCTAGAGCCTTTTTATCACTTTAAAAAGAAGCCTTAGGGCCCGGCAGGATGGCTCAATGGTCTAAAGTGCCTGCTTAGGAAAGCTTAGGTGGCTGCAGGGACCATGGTTCGATCCCCGGCACCATATGCTGCACCAGCCCTGCCCTGAGGGCAGGCTGAGCCGGCTATAAAAATAAATAAACAAACAAACACAAAATAAATAAAAAGAAGCCTGTTTGTCCTAAATACCCATTTGAAATTATTCCCAATTTTTTTCTACTCTTGGCTCCAGTCACTCATCTGTGTGATCTATGATTTTTGTATCTATGATTTTTCTTATTTTAGATAGTTCAGATACATAGAATTATGTGGTATTTGACCTTTTGTGTTTGGTTTTATTTACTTACCATGCTTTCAAGATTTATCCATGTTCTATATTGCATCAGCCTTTTCTGCTTAAATAATGCTCCATTGCATGAATATTTCTTATTTTACTCGTCCTTTAAGTAGTTGATAAGCATTTTATACTAGCTTTTCTGTGAATTTCTGTCTTTCTTTCTAAATATATATACCTAAGAGTGGAATTTCTGGGTCACATGACAAAGTAAATGTTTAAATGTATTAGGACCTGCCAAATTGTTTCCCAATGTGGCCCTGCCATTTTACATTCCCATCAGCAATTTGTTAGGGATCTATTTTTTCTATTTCCTTACTAACATGTATTATCTTTCCTTTTGTGTGTATATATTTATGCATTTTAGTGAATGTGAAGTGGCATTTCCTTGTGATTTTAAAAAAAATTTTTATTTATTTATTTTTTTCTTGTTTCAGAACCTTTATTTATTTATTCACTCATTTTTATGGCCGGCTCAGCCCACCCCGAGGGCAGGACTGGCGCAGCATGTGGTGCCGGGGATCGAACCGCAGTCCCTGAAGCCGCCCAAGCTTTCCCAAGCAGGCGCTTTAGACCACTGAGCCATCCCGCCGGGCCCCCTTCCTTGTGATTTTGATTTGTATTTCTTTAGTGATATTTTCCTTAATGACATTTTAGTGTCTTGTCATGTGCTATTGGGCCATTTTTTTTTTTTTTTTTTAAGGGAAATGCCCATTTATATCCTTCATTTATTTAATTTTTTTTTTTTTTGTATTTTAATTGTTCAATTTTGAGAGTTGTTATATTTATAGTGTGGATACTAGGACTTACATGTTGTCTTTTAACTTCCTTGTAGAATCTTTGATGTATGAAAGTTCCTATTTTTATTGTTGGCTAATTTATTTTCTTTCAATTACTTGTACTTTGTGTATCATAGCTTAAGAACCATTGCCAAACCTACAAAGATGTACATCAGTGCTTTCTTCTTGTATTTAGATCTTCAATTTAAATTTTATGGGTGTTTTTTGGTTTTGGATGTTTTGTTTTGTTTTGTTTTGTACTGGGAATCAAACTCAGGAACTTGCCAGCAGGCTCGGTGTCACTGAGCTACATCCCTGGCCCTGAATTATGGTTTTAAGAGAAAAGAAATTTCTTGAGGTGCAGTGTCTTTTGTCTTTTTGAGATAGGGTCTTGCTATGAAGTTCAGGCTGGCCTTGAGCTCACTTTTGTAGCCCAGGCTGATATCGAACTTACACCAATCCTCCTGCCTCAGGGATTACAGGTGTGTGTCACCACGCCTGGCTGGCAGTTTATCTTCTTTTTTTATTTTTATTTTTATTTTTTATTTTTTATTTTTTTTTCTTATCTTCTTTAAAGTTTCATAATTTTGCTTTTCATATTCTTTAATCCATGGGAAATTGATTTTTGTGTCAATCTGAAATTATATCAATTTACTTTTTTACTATATTGATAATTAATTGAGTAGCCCATTCTTTTCCCAACTGTTCTATAATATTGGCTCCATTGTAATTCTTGTTCTCATCTATGTATGGATTGATTTCTGGGCTTTGGGTTTCCTTCTGTGGGTCTGTCTTTGAAATATTGATGCACAAATACAATGAATTCTCCTAATTATTAGAGATTTATAATTTGTCCATAAAACCACTATAAGGATGTTTTAGCTATTTTTAAAGTTTTACATTTAACTTTTAGTATATGTTGTTTGGTTCTCCAGAAAATATTTTTGGAATTTTAACTGGAATCATGTGAAATACAGAGATGAGCCTAATATCTCTATAATATTCAGTCTTTCATGGCATAAATGTGATACATCTTCCATTTCTTTAGAGGTGTTTCATGTTCTTCCCTTTGTGGTAAATTTTACAAGCTATGTAATAAATTCAACCTTACCTTATATTTTTTATGCTGTTATTTTTAAATATGTTGCTAAAAGTGACATTTTTCTGTTGCATGTGACTTTTATATTGATCAGCCAATTCCTTTCAGTTATTGTTTTAATGCTAATGGTTTATTTGTATATTATTTTGGGTTTCTGTGTATGTAGTAATTATATCAATTTTAAAAAATGAGATTTTTGTTTGATTTTGTTTCATTGATTCTCTTTTCTATTGCCTTACTGCTCAGATTATAACTCATAAAACACTGAAAATTGTCACTATTTTTAAAGAGAATACAAATTAGAATTAAAACAGAAAAATTGCAAGTGCTACAAATTTTCACTTAACAAAGTAATATGAATTTCACAGTATTTGTTGTAATACGTAGTGTTGTCTTCCAACCAGATACATGCATGTAAAGTTGGAAGAAGAAAGAGAGAAAGAAATGTATGAGGTATAACTGAGCAGCATAAGCACCTGCCTGGCAAGTGCAAGGTTTTGAGTTTGATCTCTGGTACCACCAAAGAAAGAAAGAAAGAGAGAGAGAGAGAGAGAGAGAGAGAGAGAGAGAGAGAGAGAGAGAGAGAGAGAGAGAGATTTTAAAAAAGAGATGAAGCAAAACATTATTTACTTCTTTGCGTAGATCAGCAGAAATGCACAGTACAATTGTCCAAACCACCTTGTTAATTACATAAATAAATCTCTTTCTCCCACTGCCTCTCCTGTCCTCCTCAACGCAGTAGCTCTTTCCTTTTGAATAAGTTTATTCCCTTTTGGTAGTGTCTGTTATACCCTTCAGATTCCATTTTTCCCTTTCAGGTTCTCACACTAAGGAGACAACACTATGTTTGCACATACAGGTCTATTTTATTTCACTTGAGTATGTTCTCAAGTTGCATCTCTTTACTGACAAAAGACTCAGATTTATCCTGTTTTATAGCTGGATAATACTCCATTGTGTAAAAATACCACATATTCCTTATCCATTCTTCAGCTGATGAGTATCTGGGTTGTTTCTAGGGTTTAGCTATAACAGATTGCGCTGCTATAAATATGGGTGCATATATATCACTGTGGTATGAGGTTTTCAGTTGTTTTGGAAAAATACCCAGGAGGAGAATAACTGGCTTGTATGGGATGTGCAATCCTAGCCTTTTAAGGAATCTCCACACGGAGTTCCATAGTGGTTGTACCAGTCTGCATTTGCACCAACAGTGCATAGGTGTTCCTTTTTCTCCACAGCCTCTCCAGCATTTGTTATTGGCTGACTTCTTGATATTAGCCATTCTTTCTGAGGTGGAATAGAATCTCAGTGTAGTTGTAATTTGCATTCTCAAATGACCAATAATGTTGAGCATCTTTTCATCTAGTTCCTTGCCATTTTTATTGATTTTTCTGAGAAGTGTGTATCATCTCAGGTGCACATTTTTGGATTGGATCTTTGAATTTGAGGGACCTGATTTTCTTTTAATTTTTTGTATGTTTCAGAGGGAAGGCCTTTGTCTACAGGATGGTCAGCTATAATTTTTTCCCAGTTTGTCAGTTTTCATTTTATTCTGTTGGATATGTACTCTGAAGTGCAGAAACTTCAAAAAGATGAGAGATCCTAGTTGTTGATTCTTTGAAGTATTTTCTGTGCGGTTTGTTTTTTGTTTATGAACTACCTGCTCCGTATCTTTAATTTCTACCTGCATTTTCCTCTGGAAGATTTAGTGTTTCTGTTTAATGTTTAAATCTTTGATCCATTTTGACCGTAGCTTTTGCATGGTGATAGACTTGGGTCTGGTTCTATCATTTGGCATATGGAAAACCAGTTTTTCCAGCACCATGTATTAAAGAGTCTATCCTCTAGTGAGCCTGTTTGGCACCTTTAGCAAAGATAAGGTGCCTGAGTATATTTGCAGTGGTGTCTGTATTTTCTAATGTGTTCCACTAATCCTCAGGTCTATCTCTATGCCAGTACCATGCTGATTTTATTATAGTGTCTTTATAGTATAATTTCAGGTCAGGGATTATGATACCTCCTGCCTTTCCTTTGTTTCCTAGGATTGCTTTTGATACTGTGAGTCTATTCTGGTTCCAAATGAACTTGAGGAAAGTTTTGTCTAGCTCTGTGAGGTATACTGATGGCATTTTAATCAGGATTGCATTGAATCTATATAGCAATTTTGTGTGTATAGCCAAAAAATGACCACCATTGTTTCTTCTTTTTCATAGGAATGTTTTTTATGTTTAACCACTGATTGTACTATAAGATTTTTGTAGTCATTGGTCGTCAGGTTAGAAAGTTTCCATTTATGTTGCTGTTACTCATGAAGAAATTGAATTTTATCACATGCTTATGTTTTTTAAATTTTCTTTCTTTCTTTCTTTCTTTCTTTCTTTCTTTCTTTCTTTCTTTCTTTCTTTCTTTCTTTCTTTCTTTCTTTCTTTCTTTCTTTCTTGACAGGGTCTCATTATGTGGTCCAGGCAGGACCTGAAACTGTCATTCTCCTGAGTGGTGGAATTATGGCATGCCACACCATTCCTGGCTCTTTGGCGTTTTAAAATCTTTTACTTTGAAACAGGGTTACTTGTTTATGTTTTGATGCTGAGAACTGAATCCAGGGCTTTACACATGCTTGGCAAGTGCTCTAATGCTGAGCTGCCCCTCCCAGTGTGATGATTCAACTTTTATTTCACCTAGAAATAAAGATTTTTTTTTTTCCTGGCTTCATTTTTGGAACTATAGTTGCACCCTCCAGAAAGTTTCTTCTGTTTTCTTTCCTTGGTTATATTCTGCTCTTTTACAGTTTCTTTCTGTTTTTTGTTTTGTTTTGTTTTGTTTTTTGAGACAGGGTTTTGCTCTGTAATGCTGGCTGGGCTTTAATTCACTATTAAGCTCAGGTTGGCCTTGAACTCAGGGAAGTTTTCCTGTCTTTGCTGCATGTGTGCTGTTGTGTGTCACCACATCTGGTTTATAATAATATTTTAAATTGAATACCAGCTGGGCGTGGTGGCTCACGCCTGTAATCCCAGCACTCGGGAGGCTGAGGCAGGAGGATTGATGCGAGTTCGAGACCAGCCTGGGCTACAAAAGTGAGCTCAGGACCAGCCTCAACTGCATAGTGAGACCCTGTCTCAAAAAGACAAAAAAAAAAAAAAAAAAAA
>PVJA010003964.1:0-12983 GCA_004027025.1 Myocastor coypus | reverse complement strand
TCTGTCTGTCTATGTATCTATCTATCTATCTATCTGTCTGGTACAGGATTTCACTATGCAGCTTGGACTCCTAGTGATTCTCTTGTCTCAGTCTCCCCAGCGCTGGGATTACAGGTGTGTGCCACCATGCCTGGTTTTGGTGGTCAACACTACACACCCTTGGTTCTACAGTCAGCTTTTCATATGGTATCAGGGATCAAACTCAGGACCTTACACTTGCCATGCGGGTGTTTAGACAGCTGAGCTATGTTCCCAGCCCTATTATGATTTTTTAACCACAGTATTAGTGTGCTTTGAAAAATTTCTATGTGTTCAATTACTTGGTTATTTTTGTGGCTTGATTGCTAACATTTTGTTCAAAAATACAATATTTATATAGTTTTGAAAATTTTGGTTTTTAACTTTTGGCCTACTATGTCAGTCATTTTTCATAAATGTTCTTTTTCTGTAGTAGTGCTTTTTACTGCTTGTGTCTCTTCCCAACTCTTATGCTAACATTGTTATATATTTTAATTCATACTTGTTTTTGTGAACTGCCAGTGACCTTCTTCTTATGTGTGTGGAACCATTGATTGTCTAGGTTTACCTATATATCTATCATCTTACTTATTCATCATTTCTTCAAGCTCAGATCTTCTATTTGGAGTAACACATTTCTGAGTAAAGAATATTCTTTAGAATTTTCTTTAGTGCAGATTGGATGATTGCCAAAAATAGTATTTGCTTGGTTTTTGTGACTTAAATACTGTCTTATGCCCGATGATTGAGAGAGATATTTTATTTTTGGTATGTGGTTATTTCATCTTACTATACCACCTTCTCCTCTCACCCACACCCCACCTTTTCAGTACCAAGTGTTGAACCTAAAACCTTTGCATTGAGCTGCATCTCTAGTACCGCCTTGCCTCATTCTTTAAATTTTTTGAGAAATGATTTTGTTATGGTTGCCTGTATGTGGCTCATACTTGTAATCCTTAGCTTCCCCGATAGTTTCCATTTTAAGATATCAACCAGTAGTCTAGTTTTTATTCTTTTGTGGATAATCTGAATTTTTTTCTATGCTACCTTCAGTATATTTTCTTTGGGTTTGTTATTTTGATGCTGATATGTGGGAGTGTAGATTTTGGATTTTAAATCTGTCCAGCATGAATTTGTCAAGCTTCTTAAATGTGAAGGTTAAGAATTTTTCATGAGTTCCAAGCCATTATCAACTCCAAACTGCCAGTGCTGGGAATTGAATTCTGGGAAAGTCCTGTCCATTGAGCTATCCCTTCTTCTTACTCAGCCTCTTTATTTAAAAAAACAAAACAAAACAAAACAAAGCTCTTAGGACCAGTCAGATAGCTCAGAGGATAGCAAATGAGACTGGGTGTGGTGGTGCATGCCTGTAATCCTAGCACTTGGGAGACTGAAAATAGGAAAATAACTATGAGTCCAATCTATGTAGTATAGACCTGTACGAACATACACACACACACACCCAAACAGACAAACAAAAACTTGAGATATAAGGCCTAATCATTCTTTTGTTTTTCCTTTGGTGGCTGACCCAGCCTCCCCTTGGGTTGGGGCACAGCATGATGGTGCCTGGGATTGAACTGTTGTCCCTGCACTTTGTCTGAGCTGGTCTAAGCAGGCGCTTTAGACTGCTAAGCTATCTTGCCAGCTTAGTCTAATTATTCTTATCTTGTGTGTTTTTTGCTTTTCTTTTTTTAAAAAAATTTTATTAGTACATATTTATAGTACATTACTATATTCATAGTGGGGAGTTGGTATGTATACATACAGCATCTTAATTCTCTTTTGGATTCCTTTCTCTTTCTCTCTCTCCTTCTCCCTCTATCTTTTGGCTCTCTGCCTATTTGTAAAACATTTATCTCTCTATTTGCTATCAATCAGCTTTTATTTTGTTCTTTATTTACACTTTGGTTTAAGGGAAACCATGTGTTAGTTAAGATTATGTATCTCATTTATTTTACTTAGCATGATTTTATACTTTTCTTTCCTATTTTTTAGTCCTTTGGACTTCATTCCCAGCTTATGTTTTTCATCCATTAAATCTGCTGTCAAATCAGTCTTTATTTTCAATAATTGTGTTTCTGGAATTTCTGTTTGACTGTTTTTCAAATCTGCCCAGCCATGTTTTTAATGTTCCACTTTACTGAATGATACTACATTTTTCTCATATTTTTGACAATTCTGTTGTGCTTTTGTGAGTCTCATTTTACTAAATTTCTCAATATATTGCATTATGTGTACAATATGGTAAATATTGAATAACATAATTAGAGGTAATAAAGTATGACCAGTATGAGATGCAGTATAGTAATGTATAGCTGTTATGAAATGTACAGAAACCAAATTATATTGAGGGTTAGATATGAAAGACAGCTAGAGTAAATAGAGAAGCAAATTAGGGCTGGATAGAAACAGATTTAACAGGATGGACCTGGTGGTGCACATCTGTAATCCCAGAGCTTGAAGTTGAGGCAGGAGGATCACTGAGACTAAGGGCTGCCTAGGCTACAAAGGCCAGCTTGAACTGTGTAGTGAGAAAAGATTAACAGTGGTTTATCATGTTATGTTAAACTATGTTTCATATCATTTCAGTAAATGTTGCAATTAAATTAAATTTGGGAAAACTAATATAAAGTTAATCTAAAGAATTAAATAGTTGGAGCCAGGCACAGTAGTGCACTCCTTTCTCCCCCATATTCAGGAGCCTGAGGCAAGAGGATCTCAACAAGTTTGAGTCCAGCTTGTACTGCAAAGTGAGCTCAAGGCCAGCCTGAACTGCATAGTGAGGTCCTGTCTCAAAAAAAAAGTTGTGGAAGGTTTTTTGTGTATATTTATTTGCTAATTTGTTTTTAGCTTTTCAGTTACAATTTAATCTTAGAATTATATAGGTAGGAAGAATGAAGTATGATTTTTCTGAAGACTTATTCTTCAGTGGGGATTTTATTTTTTTTTAGTATTTTTTATGTATTTATTACAGAGTCTGTATGGTCTTACTACACAAATCAGATTCATAGTGATCCTTCCTATTTTTCAGCCTCCCAAGTGCTGGGATTATAGCATGCTCCACCATGCCCAGTCTTAATCACGGGTCTCAGCTTACCCTGAGGACAGGGCTGGGACAGCAGGTTGGGGATTGAACCTGCAGCCCCTGGTCTCCTTAAGGAAGGGCTTTAATCCCTGAGCTATCTGGCTGGCCCTTTTCAGTGGGGATTTTAAAAGGAGTCAGGCTTTCCAAGCAATTAAGAAAGGGCATCACTGAATAATATGTTCCCATAAAAATAACATCAATATTTCAGTGATTTTTTATTTTTTGCTTGTAAGAGACTGCAAGATCCAAGTAAGAGACATCCAGCTTCAAAGTGGAAATGTTCTGTTCTGTTCATTTGTTCTCTTTCTCTCCCTCCCTCCCTCCCTCTCTCCCTCTCTGTGTCTCTCAGTCTCTCAGTCTCTCTCTGTCTTTCTCTCTCTCTCTCTCTCTCTCTCTCTCTCTCTCTCTCTCCCTCTCCCTCTCTCTCTCTCTCTTTCTTTCGCCCCTGTGGAACCAGGGATTGAACTCAGGCCTTTTGCACTTGCCAGGCAAGCCCATTTTCTACTGAGTTATCTCCCCAGCCCTCAAAGTGGAAAAATGTTCTTACAAGCTACTTTCTTAGTATAACTTGTATCTTTTCATTTGCATATGGTGTGATTTAACAGAAGAGGTTTGACTATCACTTTTATTTGGTAGTACAGATACATATCTGTATATATATATATATATTTTTTTTTTTTCTTGTAGACTTTGTACTAGGTTTCAGTTCTTTTTACCTGATGCTCTTTTTAATCTTCTTATGAAGGAAACTTAACCCCTATTTATTTATATGGGTATTTGTTGAGCATTCATTATGTTTCAAGCACTGGTTGCACAGTTAAATGAAAGTAGAAGGCAAAATCAACAAGTCCTTACTTCACTAATAATAAGAGGTGGAAAAAAAATAAGTGATACTGAACATTTATAGTTATAATATGCTTTATACCTTTTAGTTCTTTTGAAAAACTATTCGATATTATTGTTGTCCCTATTGTACATGAGTGGTAGATACTTGCTTGGGATTGAGGAAAGGACTCAGAAAAAGTCCTATATTCACATCACCTGTAAATTGTGATCTTGAAGCTCAATACAGATAGACTTCTGCCTTGTACACAATCACATAGAGGAAGGGTCTGGTCATGCTTGATTGAAGTGCCATAAGGTTGGTGGTTGATGTGTCAAGCCTGTAGCTCTTTTCTACCATGTCGTTCCCACCAGACTCTAACATATACTATGTGTAGTAGTGTTTTTCCAGTGCCAGCAGAGGTCATTGTGATGGAGGTATGTCTGATACCTTCATTAAGCTTGAGTTTTCTTATTGTTTCGCTTTAAATTTTTACTTATAATATGGATGTTTCCCCATTGTTTTGTGTCTATCTTGGTGTGATTTGTGGCATTTAGATAATGCTTAAATCTGTTTTTCTTTGAGCCGTTGGGTTTATGAGACCTTTGTAAATTAAACCATTTTCCTACAAAGTCAGCAAGCATTTTGTATGTGTATTATCTCTGCTGATTAATTATGGGTGGGTGACATGCAGCAGCAGATGTCTGACTCTTCCTTTCTGTGTCTCTTAGCAACAGCTTGAAGAAGAAGCAGCTAAACCTCCTGAGCCTGAAAAGCCTGTGTCCCCTCCGCCTGTGGAGCAGAAACATCGCAGTATTGTCCAAATTATTTATGATGAAAATCGGGTAAGCTTCTGTTTTCTTGGATAGCATGGACCTTTAATCCCACCTAACTCTTGCTTGCCTTTTGTAGTTCTAAATGTGTTCCATTGTAATTATATTAAAGCCTGACCTCTTGCAGGGACCTGGGTTCGATCCCTAGTACCCCATGCCTACCCCATTCCATGCTGGCCCTGTCCCCCCCGCTGAGACTGGGTATAGCCGTGCACACCTGTAATCCCCGCTGTGTGGAGGCTGAAAATAGGAGGATCACTGTGAGTCAAAGTTGGGTGGTGAGACCCTGTACCAATTACATTAAAAAAAAAAAAAAAAAAAGCCTGACTTATGTTTTATATTTTATATTATTATAGTGTTTGAATTTTTCGAGTTCAATGTTTTATTATATAAATACTGAGAGGCAAATTTGGTGGCACAGCATACAAATTAGCCATTTATACTTCTTGAGGATCATTTAATACCAAGTCCTGACAAGGTGTCAGTAAAGATAGGCTATTGGAAGTAGAAATGAACTCTCTTCTCAATTTCAGAGAAGATAGGCTATGGTTGAACTTAAGTTATGTATCTGTATTTATAAATTCAAGATAAACTGTGACCTCTGTGTAGATTCTATTTTTTTCTTTTGTTTCAGATAGAGTGCTAAGGCTACTCTTGAACTGAATATGTAGCTCAAGATGGCCTCAGTAATACAATAGCCTTAGCCTCCTGAGTATTGGGATTACAGGCATGTGCTACCATGCCTGGCTTGCATTTTGTCTTTATTAAGATAATTTCTTCTTTCATATTCTTTTTGTTGTTGTTTTTGGACCAGGGATCAAACTCAGAACCTTGAGCTTGTCAGGCAGGCGCTTGTGCCACTGAGTTATCTCCCCAGTCCTGCTTTCTTTCATTCTTTTTTTTTTTTGTCTTTTTTGAGACAGGGTCTCGCTATGCAGTTCAGGCTGGCCTTGAGTTCACTTTTGTAGCCCAGGCTGGTCTCGAACTCGCACCAATCCTCCTGCCTCAGCCTCCCGAGTGCTGGGATTGATTACAGGCATGTGCCACCACACCCAGCAAGTCCTGCTTTCATATTCTTAATTAATTTTAATTTCCCGGACTTAGGAAAGCCATTTTGTGAATCACAAAGTTAGTTTTCAGCCAAAACCTGGCCCAGATACTAGCAGTTAAAGGGAAACTTACTTTCCTTCAATATTATTTTTTTTTTTTTTTTTTTTTTTTTTTTTTTTTTTTTTTTTTTTTTTTTTTTTTTTTTTTTTTTTTTTTTGTCTTTTTGAGACAGGGTCTCAGTATGCAGTTCAGGCTGGCCTTCAGCTCACTTTTGTAGCCCAGGCTGGTCTCGAACTCACACCGATCCTCCTGCCTCAGCCTCCCGAGTGCTGGAATTACAGGCGTGCGCCACCACGCCCGGCTCCTTCAATATTAAAAAAAAAAACAAAAACAAAACAAAACAAAAAACATCAGCTGCTTAACTATAGGCTTTCAGAAGTCCTCAATCCAAATGTATTTGATTGGTTTTTAAATACTATATGAGAATACAGACTTCTCAACTACTGCCTAGGGCAGCGGTTCTCAATCTGTGGGTCTCGATCCTGGCAGGGGTCAAATGAATACATAACGCATATCAGGCATTTACATTCTGAATCATAACTGTAGCAAAATTACAGTTTGGAGGTAGCCACCAAAATTATTTTTTGGTTTGGGGTCACTGCAACATGAGGAATTATATTGCAGAGTCACGGCATTAGAAAGGTTGAGAACCACTGGCCTAGGATAAGAGTTAGGAATTTCGTTGCATCTTACTTGTTTTGTAATGAGTTGAGTTATCAATCTGTTGCACATACATAGCTTTTAATATTTTATAACCAGATCTTAAAGGAAATTGGCCTTTAAATAGTAACTGCTGACTAGGATAGATATATAGCTCTGTGACAGAAAATTTCCTCATGTGCAAAACTATGGGTTCTACACACCAAAAAAAGAGAAAAGCAACTGTGAATTAGTAATTTCACATTTTTAGTAATCCTCTTGGATCTAAATGTATGTATATATATTATATGTGTATATTATGTGTAAAGATGAGTCTAGTCATCATTTATAATACATAATTAAGTGTCATGGGCAGATTAAAATGGTCACATTAATGTTATTTCCTGGGCAATGTCAGAGTGGGTCTAGTTTATTGAACAGCCAAAATGTTCTATATAAAGTCAAGTGGTAGTAGAGGGTAATAGGGAATCAAATGCCAAGTACTACTTCATGCCATTTATGATAGAACACAAAAATTGAGGGATTTCATGTAAAATCTTCTGATTTTTAGTAAAAGCTGCTTATGCTTTTATGGGCTGGTGACTTCTTGGTTCCTTGTGACTACTTCTTGAGGAATAAAGTAAATTGGGATTACTGGGCCCGGCAGGATGGCTCAGTGGTCTAAAGTGCCTGCTTAGGAAAGCTTGGGCGGCTGCAGGGACCGCGGTTCGATCCCCAGCACCACATGTTGCGCCAGCCCTGTCCTCAGGGCAGGCTGAGCTAGCCGTAAAAAAAAAATAAATAAATTGGGATTACTAACAATGAAAATTAGTAATTTTGTAAATAAAATGTTGACTTTTAAAAGATGAGTTTATTTCCCAATAAATTGGATATTTATTTAATGAGGCCTTTTTGTGATTGTTGTTTTTGTTTTTGCTTTTTAAGGCAGGGTGTCACTATATAGTGCAGGCTGAGCTTAAACTCGGTTATGTATATGAGACTCACCTCAGACTAACAGAGCTTGTCCTGCCTTAGCCTCCCAAGTGCTGGGATGTACCACCACACCTGGCTGAATGAGGTTTTGTTTAAATTTTCTGTTTTTATATTTTTGAATGAGTTTTAAAGTGAACCTTGCCTTATAGGTTTAAACAGTTTCACTGGATGTGGTGACACACCTGTGATCCCAGCACTTGGGAGACGGAGACATGAGGATCACTATGAATTTGAGGCCAGCCTGGAGTACATAGTGAGACACTTTGTCAGAAAACCAAAAATAAACAGAAAGAAAACAAAACAAAAACAATGCCAGTATTCATTAATTCTGTGGTTACTTTATTGGAGTATGAGGAATAAATAATTACTGCAGAAGACCTAATAGAGGGTTTAATTTGTATTTAATTGGTAGGTGCTTTCATTAGATAGCTTAGTAAAAGTTTCTCAGTGCCCATAAACAAAACTTGAAACTCTTTTCAGCCCTGTTTTTGTTTTAGCATTTACATTTTGGTTTATTTATTCTTTGAAGAAAAGAACAAGTGTAAGATCTTCATATTAGACTATCTTCTAATATTGAAGGAAGTTTTTAACTCATGGTGGCTGTAGAAATCTTTCATATGCTTTCCATGATATATCCTGCTGCTAGGCCCTTGCTACAGTTGTACTTCTGCAGTTCAAGAGTCGTCATAAGGACTCCTAGTACTGGTTGTGCCTAGAACACAGATTTTTCACTGCTCACTCTGATACTCCTCTCTCCTTACTGTGCTGCTTTCTGTAAGGCCTCTGTTCTCTCTGCAGTTTTTGTTACTGTTTTTTCCTAGTGGTAGAGATGAACTGCTTTAAGTTGAGACAGTCTCTCTAAGTTGTCTAGCGTCCTCATACTTCTAATCCTCCTGCTTCAACCTCCCAGAGTGGTGGGATTACACTCCAGGCAGTGAGGTTACTGCCTGGTTTTGTTTAGCTTTTAAAAATTAATAATCCTACTTGTTTTGACACCATACACAAGGAGTGATAGGATAATAATTAGACTATATCTTTCTTTTATTCTATGTATATTAGCATTCTACATAGGTTTGAATTGAATGACTTTAGAGATATCAGTATTATGTATGAGAAATCATTTTATTTTGAAAGTTAGTGGGAATAAGACAACTACATGAAATACTCTTAATTTATTTTGCCTCTGGTACCAGGAATTGAACTCAGGATATTGGGCTTTCCAGGCAGGTGGTATACCACTCAGCTATATCCCTAGCTCCAAGAAATTTAATGTTTTCATTATTATTATTATTAGTTAGTGTATTTAGTATAGTGTTTCACTGTACAGATCAGACTCATAGTAATCCTCTTGTTTTCAGCCTTTCAAGCACTGGGATTACAGGTGCCCGCCACCATGCCCCATCTCAATCTGCATCTCAGCTCCCATGTGGGTGGCTCCAACACAGCACTCAAGGGATCAAACCCTCATTCCTGTGCTTTAACCCACTGAGCTATCTGCCTAGCCTTTTATAATAATAATAATAATAATAATAATAATAACTATTATTATTATTTATTATTATTTTGTCTTTTTGAGATAAGGTCACACTATGTAGTTCAGGCTGGCCTCAAGCTCACTTTGTAACCATCTTTTCCTTGAACTTGCAGCAATACTCATGCCTTAGCCTCCTGAGTGATAGGATTATGGTGTGCACCACTACACCTAGCCTAAAGAAATTTAATTTAATTTAATTTTTATTTATTTTTGTGGTAGCAAGGATCAAACTCAGGACCTTGTGCTTGCCAGGCAAGCACTTATTCCACTGAGCTATTTCCCAGGGCCCTAAGAAACTTAATTTTAAAAATTAATTAATTTATTAATTTATTAATTTATTTGTCTTTTTGAGACAGAGTCCTGCTATGCAGTTCAGGCTGTCCTTGAGCTCACTTTTGTAGCCCAGGCTGGCCTCGAACTCACACTGATCCTCCTGCCTCAGCCTCTCAAGTGCTGGGATGACAGGTGTGTGCCACCACGCCTGGCTAAGAAACTTAATTTTAAAGTTGATTTCCTTAGACAAAAGTTGACTTCTGGGGCTGTGGAGATAGCTTAGCAGTTTAAGCCCCTTCCTAGACAAGCTCAAGGACCCAAGTTTGATCCCCAGTACCTCATGCTGTGCCTGCCCCACTCCAGGCTCATGGCACTAGCCACCAAGACTGGGTATGGTGGCACACACCTGTAATCCAGTTGTGTAGTGAGACCCTGTACCAAATACATAAAAAAAATTTTTTTAAAGTTGACTTCTGTCATATATAAACTTCCAAGTTTGTATAGTCTTTTTAAATAGACTGTTTTCATGGCCTGTGGACTATTTTTAATAGTTTTTTTCTGTATTTAGGACATGGTCTACAGGATATTACTACATAGATTGGACTTGCGGTGATCCTTCTATTTTCAGCCTCCCAAGTGCTGGGATAACAGGCACATACCGCCATGTCCAGTCTCAATCACCCTTTCACCACATCCTGGGGGCAGGGCTGGCACTACATGCCAGGGATTTTACCCTGGCGGCTGTGATTTGCCTAAGCAGGTGCTTTAGTCTGCTGAGCTATCAGTCCAACCCCCCCCCCTTTTTTTCCCCAACCCTTATTTTTAACAGTTTTATTTTGCTATTATTCCTTTTCAGTTCTATGTGCTAAAAATATTTATAAGTGCTCTGATTGCAGAATAAAAAATACATGTAGAAAAGTGATTGTTGGAATGTAATAGTTTTAAAAAATAACTTGTTTGTATTTTGACTGGATGATTTGCAAGAGAATGTGACAACCAGAAGAAAAGAAATTGATAGTGTGTACTTATTGCCAACTCCAAGTCACCCAGACCAGTACCTTTGTCTCTTGTATGCATTTATTCCTTGGAGAGCATCAGTTCTGTCTCATAAATATTGGTCTGGTCTGCTTGTTTGTCATTTACATACATGAACTTTCTTCTTTCACAGGTAATGAATCTCTTTCCTGTGGTCCTAAATATTGTTCTAACCCATCTTACACCTTATCACATGACTGCTAAAAACTTTTGATCATTTTTTACTTTTTGAGGAGTGGTCCAGGCTTTTTGTCAGTGTTTACATGCCTTCATAACTGGTCTTGCCCTGAAACTTTCCCTCATGATAAACTACCAGAACATGTTTTGAGTATTCTCTTAAAAATTTCAGTACCTTTACCACTACAGAGTTATTCCTGCTTTCATATAGTCCAGTTTGTCTTTTGTGTCCCTGCAGCATTTCAAGATGCAGTTCAAGTATTACTGTATCTGTGTCTGTGAGGGTGTGTGTGTGTGTGTATTTTAGTACAGGTTCTACAGGGTCTCACTACACAAGTTGGACTTGTAGTGATCTTCCTGTTTTGAGCCTCCCAAGTGCTGGGACTCCAGACATGTGCTACCACACCCAGTCTCAGTTGCAGTCTCAACAGGTCACTGGGACAGGGCCAGCACTATAGTACTAGGCCAGTTCCAGCTGGGGATGGAACCCTGGTCTCTGTATCTGCTTAAGCAGGTGCTTTAGTCTGCTGAGTTATCTGGCCAGCCCTCTGTGAGACTTTTTTACTTCACACGTTTTTATTGGTGTATATTAGCTATGCACACCACATACTGTATTTTCACACACACCCCTTCCCATCACTTCCTTGTTCTGAAAACCTTTAAAGCATAAGCATCCCATGTTTAAATTAATAACTTTTATCTGTAAACTTGGATTAAAAATTGTAAGACTGGACATAGTGGCATGGGCCTGTTAATCCCAGCACTTTGCAGGCTGAAAATAGCATCACTATGAGTCTGATCTATGTAGTGAGAGCCTGTACATCCTATAGACCCTGCCCTAAATTTAAAAAAAAAAAAAAATTGTAATGTGAAGAAGAGATTTAAGTAATTTTTCTGCCAAACTGTTGATGGGTTCTTTTATTCTTGCAATGAAGGTTTCTGTTAGCACTTTGGTCCAGATCAATGAAGAGCTTTCAGTAGTGTGTTGCAGCACATGTACTATAAGTTTAGTACCATTTGTCTAGATTACTTTAGAAAGTGGCAAATTAAATAAATAATTTTGTAGTTATTTATTCAGCTATTATTACTAAGTTTTTCTTGCAACTGGAAACAAAATCATGTTTTATGTTTTTTCAAAGAGATGACTTTGGTATACTATAGTAAAACATGAGCCATTTTGTGATATTTAATGTTTTAAAATTCCTATTAAAAATAGCATTAAAGGGGCAGGTGCAACGTCATGAGTTTGAACGCCAGTCCTGCAAAAAACAACAACAACAATAAAAAAAGCATTGAAGTCATTTAGAATGTTTGGGAACTTAATTTCTTTTTCCCTTCTCTTCCTCCTCCTCTCCCCCACCCTTTCCCATCCCTTGCTCTTCCTCCAGCTCCTCTCTTCTCCTTTTGTCAAGGTCCTGCTGTGTAGTTTAGGCCGGTTTTGAACTTAGTGTGTAGGCCCACAGACCTAAGTCTTTGTGCAGTCCTGTCTCAGCCTCTGAGTGCTGGGACTACAGATATCGCCTTACTATTCCCAGTAAGAGAGTTTGCTTCCACTAGTGAGTGAGTGTTGCCATTCTAATTCCTTAATATGGTTGCTTTTGGCAGCTTGCCAATACTTTAGACATTGTTTTCTCTGTAGATATTAAACTTTGATTAAAATTAGTGAGAAAAGCTATGAAAGTAAAATTAGAATATTTCATCCAGTCATATAAGAAGAGTATTTGAAAATAAGACTAAGATCATCTGTAGGTTAGTTTTAGCTAAGTATCTTCAAATAGGGATTTTGTGCTTAAGTAATATAATTTTAATCAAAGTATACAATGATGTCTTTATATCTAGAAAAAAGCAGAAGAAGCACATAAAATTTTTGAAGGTCTTGGCCCAAAAGTTGAACTGGTAAGTAACAAATTTGGGTTTTTCATTTCCAGTGCTGTTATTACAAGGAGGGAGATCAACCTTTACCTTGATGAAGTATGACATAGTTTAGGACGAAAGGGATGTGTGTAGATAGGCTGAAAATTTTAAATAATGGTGAATGAATTTGTTTACCTTTGAAGAAACATTATTGTCTCAACAGCCATTTATCACTTGCAGTAGAAGGAGGAAGAATTATGAACAGAGAAAACTCAGCCAGGTGTGGTTGCACTTGCCTATAGTCCCAACACAGGTAATATGGCAGGATTATAAGTTGGAGGCCAGCCAGAACAATTAGGCAAGACCCTGTCTTAAAAAAAAAAAAAAAAAAAAAAAAAAAAAAAAAAAAAAAAAAAAAAAAAAAAAAAAGGGAAAAAGAATTGGAGATACAGGTCAGTGTAAAGGCCTTGAGTTCATCCAATACCATAAAGATAAGGAACAATAAAACCTTTTGAATCATATGATTAGTGTAATGGCAGTGCTGAACATTCTGTTGTATTTGAAATTAAATATCTATAAGTAAACTTCAGAATATAGTGAGTTAAT